>JADBJO010002828.1:77500-90000 GCA_016801955.1 Conus betulinus | reverse complement strand
GTGTGTGTGTGTGTGTGTGTGTGTGTGTGTGTAAGTGTACCAAACTTATCTCAGTTCATCCAGCTGATGTAAATTGTAAGATTAACGACACAATGGCCGGAAGCCCGTACTATGGCCAAACTGTAAACTAAATCACAATGATTTTAAACAAGAAGGAAAAAAAAAAAAGAAAAACATCGCTGCAAAATCATAACTGTGAAAAAATACTGGAGACAACTGGGGAAAGGAAAATGTCCGTGCTGTAAATTCTGTGTGTGTGTTAAAGATGTTTTAAGTGCCGACAGATATTTATCATCTTCACGTCTCCGTGCAGAACGTATGCCTGTAGTTTGATGAGATTAGAGAAGGGCACACACACACACACACA
Organism: Conus betulinus; assembly: GCA_016801955.1. Lineage (NCBI taxonomy): Eukaryota > Metazoa > Mollusca > Gastropoda > Neogastropoda > Conidae > Conus > Conus betulinus. The sequence continues at coordinate 89,633 of JADBJO010002828.1, read as the reverse complement.
CACACACATATATATATATATATATATAGTTGTTTGAAGTAAAACCTGGGAAGGAAATGAAGAGCGGTGGAGTGGGAATGGATGAGCGGATTTTATTTCTTCTAGTGGTGTATATATATCTATATATCTATATATACTAGTCACATAAAGTTAAGCACAGGCCTTTGCACACAGGGGGTTGATTCATCCCTTCAAAAAAACATTGTTTTTTTTTTGTTATGCGGCAACCAATGATGGAATCTCACACAGCAGCAGTGTGTAATCCAGCCTGTGTCAACTGGTAGTGCGCACGGGAGTCTTGGTGACCTCGTTACGTTACCGCGCGGGATAAAAAGTGCAAAGTTGCGTTAACTGTGCCTGTTTTGCATCAAGCTTGCTGGCGACACAACAAGATGTGTAAAATGAAAAAAATTTTTTTTTTTTTTCCGTGCAAGAGCAGTCTCTCAAGTGAGTTTTATGCCCCCTTCTTTTGGCTGTTTAAGCGCGGGGTTGGTTACTGTCAGCCCTTTTTCTCACCATGCCACCACGAAGAAAACTTAGCACCTTTGACAAAACCAGGGCGATTGCGTGGATACAAGATGGCATTGCAAAGGCTGAAGTGGCACGACGACTTGGTGTGCATCATTCAGTTATTGTTAGACTGAATCAGCGTTTTAGGGCGACCAACAGCGTTGAAGAGAGGCCACGGTCAGGTCGGCCTAGGCAGACTACTCCCAGAGAAGATCGTTTCATCGAGAGGCAGGCCCTATTGCAGCGGGATACCACTTCTTCCACCAGCATCCAAAGGCAGCTTCGTATGGCAAATAACACCATCCTCAGCCGTCAAGCCATACGAAACCGTCTTCACCACTTCGGCCTCAGATCACGTCGCCCAGCTGTTCGACCACGACTGCTAGCAGCCCATAGGCTGGCTCGCCGAGCTTTCTGCCATCTGCCATCGTCATATGAGATGGAACCAACAACAGTGGTCCCAGGTCCTCTTTTCAGATGAGTCGCGGTTTAGTCTTGAACACAATGACGGCCGAACTAGAGTTTGGGAGGCGTGTTGGTGAACGTTACATTGATGCAGCTGTTCGCCAGACCAGGGCCTTTGGGGGAGGATCTGTTATGGTATGGGGTGCCTTCAGCCTCCACCACAAGACACCACTCTACCATATTGATGGAAAACCTCACAGGCATCCGCTATCGGGATGAAATCCTGGCGCCTTTCGTTGTTCCGACCATGCAACGGATAGGACCCATGGCAGTCTTCCAAGACGACAATGCTCGGCCACCACATAGGGCCCGGGTGGCCGAAAACTTCATTGTGCAGGCCGGCATCAACAGGATGATCTTCCCGGCGTATAGTCCCGACCTCAATCCCATCGAGCATATGTGGGATGAGTTGGGGAGACGTGTGAAGGAGAACCATCCATCCACCTCCCCAGAGACCGCCAGGATCTCTTCCAAATGCTGCAACTGGAAATGGCAGAGAATCCCTCAGAGGGTCATCAGAACACTGGTCAACTCGATGAGGAGTCGCTGCGTGGAATGTCTCGCCAATGGCGGTGGCCACACCCCACTATTGAAATGATTTTGTGAACTGAACAGATTTTGCGAACTTTGATTTCGACCCATCCTCTGTTTAATTGTCTGTAAATCAACAACCGTTCATTCGATCCCAATGAAATTCATGTACGTTGGAACAAGATAATGAATTAAATCTGTTCCCAATTTCAAAATCGTGGGCTTTTATATTTTGGAAATTATGCGGGTACATAATGGATTGAAAATCAACCAAAGTAAGACCAAACAGACAAAGACGAAATGTCGCTCGGAGACAGACGTTCATGTGGGATTAACATGCTCTAAAAGTTAAGGAGGAAGAGGCAAATGGGAGGAATTGTGAGCTGAGGGAACGAGTGAGGGGACGAGGGTAGAGGGGAAGGGAGGGGGGAGGATTATTGTTCGTTGGCAGGTGGACGTATTTGTCCGCAAATCGATGTTTTGTCCAGTCAATCGAGTGCTTGAAGACAGCTCATCGTGGTACCTGTCCCCAGACTGTAATCTGTGTCGTAGCAGGGTGATCGTAATAGAGGAAGCGCGTTGAATGAATAACAAGTAAGGAAGGCAGTCCTTGTTCTTTTTTTTGGACTTTTTGGTTCTGGACTTTTTGGTTCATGAGAGAGAGAGAGAGAGAGAGAGAGAGAGAGAGAGAGAGAGAGAGAGAGAGAGCAGAGAGCAATCAATATGGGATGCACATGAATATGTCATATAGCCTAGGGTACCAGCTTCGAAAGACCACAATTACTGTTTTCGTAATGAAAACGATAATTCTCGTAAATAAAACTAGCGATTCATATGTAACAAACCGGTAATCTTGACATGAGAATGGAATGGTAATTTTCATATGAAAACACATTATAAGACCCTCAGAACATCAAAAAAAAACAAACAAAAAACAAACAAAAAACAAAACAAAAGAGAAGCCAAAAGCCACCTGAACCCAATAAGCCGCCGTCGGCAGTGACAAATGTAATTATGGTAGTTCTTTAAGGCACGCTCTTTCACGGTTTTGCCTCCAGTCGTTTCAATGCTCACAGTCCGCGCAGTGATTCCAATGATTTTAATTGCGCATGCACAAGAGATCAGGGTTACCTGTTTTCATGAGATATGATTATTCATTCTGGTGGACATCACGACCGTTTTCATGGTGATGAAATATGATCGCAAAATCAGACTAAAAGACGAGAAATACGATTAATTATGAAGCAACAAATTCAGTGAAAGTTCCTGTTTTTTTTGTGTCAATGGGATTGATCACTGGTTTCTGAGAAGATTGCTGTTTTCATTAAAAAAAAAAAAAAAAAAAAAAAAAAAAAACTTATTTTGGCGCCTTTGCAATTTTTGGTGAGTCTCTGTGGTGTGTACATAATATCACGACTGGGAGAAACCTGTCTCCTTCATTTCAAATGCTGAGATTTCCTTTCTACTCGCAAGAAATCCGATTACGTTTGAAACGGATACGTGTCGACACCTCTCACGGTTGTAAACTTATCATCCCAGAAGGGCTTGCCCCTGACTTGCATGAACTGGTCAACCACAAGGGTTAGTTTCTTTCCCTCCACCACACACCCCTCCTCCCATCCTCCCTGCCCTCCCCTCCCCCACCCCCCTCCCCCCTTTCCCGAAGCCTCTCCTCTTCCTGCTCCTCTTCCGAGCGCTTCCTCACACACAGTTCTTGAAATCCTACTCACACCATTTTCGTCTTCTCTTTACCAATGATACGCATTTTTGTTTCTTTTGTTACCCTGCGCACAGGGATTGCAAGTGGCATACAGAATATTGTTCGTGGACTTGTCTGTCTTATTTTTGTTTGTCTGTCTGTCTGTCTGGAAGTGAAAAAACAGTCGCGGGGATCTTCTTTTCTTCTATTTTGTTTTACACTCCTGTTGGCAAGTTAAATATCTTGGCCAGTGGTTCAGTCTGGAAGTCTGTAATGAAGCTGTATTCAACCCAAACTGAGAAAGGGGGCAGGGTTTTCACTTGCACAGGAGTAGGCTAAAACGAGCAGGGTATGAGTCCGTAAACCTTTTGTTTCCATTTTTAATGTAATCTATGTTTTTGTGTACTGATATGTGATTTGTTTTCGTTTGTTTTATGTTTGTTTTTTTTTTTTAATTTGTGTTTTCTCTTTCAGTCTGAACCAATTTCAGTTGTTCGCACAGTCTAATTTCATGCAGCTCACACACAAATTCAGTGATGGTGTTGTTTTTTCGAGTGAAAATGAAACTGACTACAGGTTAAGAAAAAGATTATTTGGGGCTTTTGTAGCTTCTGGTGAGTCTCCGAGGGGTGTACATAATACCACGACTGGGAGGACTTGGTCTCTTCCCTCCCTCCCCCCCAACCTCCCCCATTTCAAATGCCGAGATTTCCTTTTGACTGGATAGACATCCGATGACGTTTGAAACGGGTCCGTATCGACACCTCTCACGGCTGTAAACTTACCATCCCAGAAGAGCTTGCTCCTGACTTGCATGAACTGGTCAGCCACACGGGTTAGTTTCTCTCCCCTACCACCCCTCCTCCATCGTCAACCCTCGCCGCCCCCCCCCCCCCCCCCCCCCCCCCCACACCCCCCCCCTCCCCCCCCCCCCCCCCCCCCCCCCCCCCAGTTGTAGCTTCCCATACGCCTCTCTTCTCTTACTCCCCGTTACGCTTCTGGTTGCTAGCCCTGCACACAGGGTTGCTGTGGTGTGCCAGGATATTTCGTCTTCTCTTACCAAGGGGTACGCATCAGGTTGTTCTTTGCTCTGCACACAGGGGCTGCTGTGGTGTGCGGGATGTCATCTCTTCTCCTACCAAGGGGTACGCATCAGGTTGTTCTTTGCCCTGCACACAGGGGCTGCTGTGGTGTGCAGGATATTATCATCTTCTCTTACCAAGGGGGTACGCATCAGGTTGTTCTTTGCCCTGCACACAGGGGCTGCTGTGGTGTGTAGGATATTATCATCTTCTCTTTACCAGGGTTACGCATTAGGTTGTTCTTTGCTCTGCACACGGGGGGGCTGTGTGGTGCAGGATATTATATTTTCTTTACCAAGTGGTACGCATTAGGTTGTTTTCTTTTCGACTTGTTCTTAGCTCTGCTCCACAGGGGCTGCTGTGTGGTGTGCAGGATATTATCATCTTCTCTTACCAAGGGGTACGCATCAGGTTGTTCTTTGCTCTGCGCACAGGGGCTGCTGTGGTGTGCAGGATTTTTGTTCGTGGTCTGTTTTCTTTTCGACTCTCTATCCAGAAACGAAAATTTTTTTTTTTTTTTTTTTTACACTTCTGCAGGAATGGTGAATATCTTGACCAGGGGTTCTGCAGCAGGAATGGTGAATATCTTGACCAGGGGTTCTGTTTGAAGGCCTGCAAGGAGAACTGTTCTCCACCACGCAAATTGAGGAAGGGGAGGGGGGTGGGGGTGGGGGGGGGGGGGGCATTTTTCACGTGCACCAGGGAAAGGAGGTTATAAGGGAGCAGTTCTTTGATCCTTTGCTTCATTTTTAATGCAATTCTTGCTCGTGTTCTGCTCTGCGACTCATTTTCGTCTCTTTTGAGTTTTCTCTACAGTCTGACCCATTTTCAGTTGTTTCCTACAGTCTCCTTTGCCGCAGTTTCCCTCTTCTTTCTCTGACATTCGTCTCCTGCCATTGCCCCACATTGGAAACAAGGACCAAGGATGAAAGATCCTTCTCTGTCCAAGCTCCGTCCGCATGGAAATGGTTTTTCACGTTTTGCCTAATCACGTTTCGCCCAGTCCTTGTTTAGCTCACGTGTAATCACGAGTGTTCCCTTCTTGGAATTCTACACATCTCTGGTGTAGCTCTTCACCCAAGTACTGAACACACGGTTCACTCTACGGTATGTGTGGTGCATGGGGGGGGGGAAAATATGGCGGTGAAAAGATCCGAAAAGATATCTTTTCTGATTTAGAAAAGTAGTTAAAGACTCAAAATCAACACTTTCTTGGAGAATATTTCGACAGGGTCGCCCTGTCTTCATCAGCTCACTGTTGCTGTTGTGGCAGCAAGGCCTGGTAAGCAAGTTTTGATTCTAATTGCAGAAGGAAAAACAAAACAAAAAAACAAACAAAAAACAAACAAAAAAAGAGTAGTGGAAATTGTTTTTTTTTTTTTTTTTTTTCGCTTTTTCGCTTTTTTTTTGTTTTTTTTTTGCAGATGAAGAGGACAGTGTGAAGCACCCAAAAATGAAGAGGTGGATTTCGGCCTTAGGGAGAAAAAAAAAAAAAAGTCACCGCCTTAGGTGCTCCATTGCTCCGACAACTGATGCCTTAAAAAAAAAAAAAAAAAAAAAAAAAAAACCTTTTGAAAAGTCTTTAACTACTTTTCAAATGTTGCATCCAGAATCCAAAAACCTATATTCTTCTTTATCTTTTCTTATTCTCTCTGTATAGAGACACTATCTTGTTTTATACAACGAAGTTATGTAATCCATGAAAGCGTTTTGATGTACAGCATAAGTTTGAGCAATAGACCGATATCAGACTGAAAATATATCAAATGATTCGCTCCCACCCACCCCCACCCCCACCCCAATTATTACGCATTTTTCATTGATTTCTAATGATGACGTCGTTCACAATCTAGAAATACTCTCTTTTACCTGAGGTTACTTTATTATGCGTTCGCACTCACCCGTAACCCTATCTATTCGCCAGGTGGTCTTCCCCAAATAGTCCCAATCCTCTCACTTTAATCTGTCTGCTTGGGTGGAACCACCTAGCATACGCCCCTGATGGGAACATGGAAGACCAAAAAGTAAATCTGCTTTCAGACACAATGAAAATTTTCGAAACAGTCTAAACGTGCCTGTCTATAAATACTCAACACCTTAAGCATGTCTTTAGTGCATGAATATTCGGTGTGCAACCTTTGGTACATGGGGGAGGGGGGGGGGGGTATTTGGCGGTAATTAATAAGAAAAAAATCTTTTCTGACTTCTGTATATCGACATCCCCCCCCCCCCCCCCCCCCACACACACACACACACACACTTCTGTTTAATCGAAGATGAAGTAAATTTCCATGAACAGAATATTAATTTCAGATCTGATTGTTTGAATTGTCTCTTTGTTGTTCAGCTCCGTCCCTTTTAGACAGACTCACATACGTATGTTGAGTTACACGATTCCCCGAATGTTGTAAACTTCCCGCGAATGGTGCTGACCGATTCTAAAGCTGCAGGACTGATTCGAACGAATCCAGTGTGGCCAAAAGACGAAGCTGTTAAATTTTGGCACGAATCCGGATCAAAATGTGGATTTAAGATCCTTTCGACGAGTGGTGGACGTCTGAGCTCTTACTGTCCTTCCAGTATTATTTTCTATGTATTCGATTTTTATCGTTGATTTTTAAAAACAAGTTGAAATGCAATGACACGAGTTGCAAACTGTTGTTAGACATCAATCCAGTAACGATCTTAAATGTGAGCTGTCCGTTCTTAATTTCAATGTCATTGGTAGGTCTAGTTTTCAAGATTAACAACAGCAACAATCAATTAACGAGTATGCACAGATGTTTTTCCATGCTTCGATCTAACCATGAATATCTTACTGACATTCCTGGTGTCCTGGTTGAATAGTATACGTCGCATTGGCTTTCCCACTGCCCTGACTACAATCCGAATGTTCGAATTTTTATTCATATAAACTAAGCCCCAAACCTCCTGGTCTGCGAATATCCACAGCCTCATTGGTGCCACGATGAGTTTTGAACATCCTAATCGTAATGGTCGCGAATGCCTTAATCCTCATTTGCCTTAATCCTCGTGCATGTAACATATCTACCCCATTTTCATCACCCCGGTATTTTTTTTTTTTTTAATTTCTTTCCTTTTAAATTTTTTTTTCAGGTCATTTTGCAAACGTATTGCCAACTTTCCACGTTATTTGTGTGTGTGTGTGTGTGTGTGTGTGTGTGTGTGTGTGTGTGTGTGTGTGTGTGTGTGTGTGTGTGTGTGTGTGTGTGTGTGAGAGAGAGAGAGAGAGAGAGAGAGAGAGAGAGAGAGCTACTTCACAGCTGGGTCATTTTGCAAGCAAATCGAACGATCATAATCTTTGACAAATGAACACATTTCATGATACTAGGCGCAACCTGCGTTATACTCCGCCACCGCCACCGCCCCCACTCATTTCTTCTCTTTCCCATTTTCCCCTCCTGCTCCATACAAACCCTTCATCTCCCTCCCTCCCTCCCCTTCGACCAAGAAGTTTGTCTTTTTTCCTTCTCCCCCTCCCCCCTCCTCCACCTACCATACCCCCCCCCCCCCCCCCCCCCCACACCCCCACACACACAGACAGACTTCTTTCATCACGTGCAAGCTGTTACAGGCATTAACCGAGACGACACGGTCCGTGTGATCTGGAAGTTTTTTTTTCTTTCTTTCTTTCTTTCTTTTCTTTCTTCTACTTCTTTTTTTTTTTTTTTTATGAGAGTCTACACACTTTTAAAAACACCACCCATTCGAACAAACATACAATGCATCGGCGAAAATAGACTGCGATTAAGGAGCTTGCCAATTTCTGTGTTTCTTTCTCTGTCTCTTTCTGTGTCTGTCAGTCTCTGATATGTGATGTTTGCACCAAGCCTTTATTGAAGTAAAAATTCACCCGTCCTGTTCAGTCTGTCTGTCTGTCTGTCTGTCTCTCTCTCCTACATGTTCAAACTAACCACACACCACACACACACACACACACACACACACACACACACACACACACACACTCAAGAAAAGCTGGTGTCGGTTTTCACACCATGTTAATCTGCGTTTTCAAGCGAGTCGACGGCGAGCAATCGAACAATCCATATTGCACCCGATCCCCTGTGCATTTTACACCGTTTTTGGGGTTTGTTCGACAGTTTTCTTCTTTTTTGTTTTTTTTTTTTATTTGTTTATTTATTTATTTTTTTAATCAAGCTTGCGTGCTAGTTCATTGATCTGGTTAAGGGGTGAACATTTAAGTACGACATTATGGACTGGGCAAGGGAAGGAACTGCTGGGGCAAGACGAGGAGAGGGGGCACGTGGGGGGGGGGGGGGGGGGGGGGGGAGTGTATAGGGATGGATTGCGGATGGGGGTAGGGGTGGATGGGTTGAGCATGGTTGTGGATCAGGGGGAGATGAGGTGAGGGGGGGGGGGAGGGGCATTTAATTCGTTCGATTTGTGTTGCGTTGCTTGAAAGTTTAGGGGGTTCTGTTCTGTTTCCACATTTCACCCTTCCACCCCCCCACCCCCCCTCTCTCTGTCTCTGTCTCTCCGTGTGTCTGTCTCTCTCTGTGTGTCTCTCTTTTCTTTTTTCTGTCTGTCTGTCTGTCTGTCTGTCTGTCTGTCTGTCTGTCTGTCTGTCTGTCTGTCTGTGTCTGTCTCTCTCTCTCTCTCTCTCTCTCTCTCTCTCTCTCTCTCTCTCTCTCTCATCTCTCTCTCTCCCCTCTCTCTCTCTCGGCTATTGTCAATTTCTGTCCTCACTAAAACATGAACATTCTTATTGTGATGTCTTTTCTATAGATGTCTGGGTTACATGTGAGGAGATTCTTAGGGTTGATGGGGGAGAGATGTCTCGGGGAGGGGGACGGGAGGAGTGGGGATGGGGGAAGAGAGAGGGTTCCAAGGGGGAAAGTGCTTGCATGCGCCTGTGTCTGTTGACCTGTGTGTTTGTGCTTGTTCTTATTCTTGTTTAATTTCTTTCTTTTTTTTTTTCTGAGAGACAGAGAGAAATGACAATACAGCTACCAACCAATATTGTCCAGGACCGAGAGAGGGGGATGGAGAGAGTGAGAGAGAGACAGAGTTACAGACAGAGACAAGATAGAGGCAGGCAGACAGACAGAGAGAGAGAGGGGGAGAAAGAGAGAGAGAGAGAGAGAGAGAGAGAGAGAGAGAGAGAGAGAGAGAGAGAGGGAGGAGAGAGGGGGGGGGATTCAAAAGTCAAAAAAAACTTTTTTAATTCTTCGAGGAAAACAGGATTTAAACAGTGCGTGGTCTTCAAATCTTTTCTCTACTACTCAACTGGTGTATTCTACTTAAACTTAAACCTCATCAAATTGCAAAAGAAACGGCCAACAGAATTCCACTGTGTTTCGCTACAACATAAAGTAACAATACCAACGATGGCAAAAAGAACAAAAGGAATAAAAGCAATTTCTAGAGACGGGTTTTTTTTGGGAGAGTGTGCAGCTCTTGTCAAGGTCAAATGGATCCCGGATCCGCCCTCTGATCCACATTCGCATCTACTTTTAATGGTTTCTAGCCAGCGCCATCTATTTCATTTTTCTCAAATCTTCTGAGCATCCTCAAAGCTGGTTTGTATTGTTCACAGAAGATCTGCGGTCAAAAATCGTTTTACATTATTCTGGATTTAACAGGTACATGCTTGCGACAGCTATGAGTCGCACAGAAATGTGATGCATTCGTGTTTGTGTTTTACTTCTGGAGTTTCACCCGAATTTAATGGTTTCGCGCTTTCGCCACGCCGAATTCACTCTGAAATGTTGTGGGTTCGTGTTTTCGCCATCCTGGGTTCGTATCTGAGTGTCATGGAGTCGTGGTGTCACCATTGGATCCTCACCTTAACCGTAATGGGTGAATGCCTGTGGCACATTTCATCTGTTCAAATAGGCTTCGTTCTTTGAAATCGGTGCAGTAAATTTTGCGAAATTGTCCCTGCAGACCGACAAGCCGACTTATGCAGGTGAAATTTCTTGGCCAGGGTAAAATGGGTTATGAGAGAGAGAGAGAGAGAGAGAGAGAGAGAGAGAGAGAGAGAGAGAGAGAGAGAGAGAGAGAGAGAAGAGAGAGAGAGACAGACAGACAGACAGACAGACAGAGGAGAGAGAGAGAGAGAGAGAGAGAGAGAGAGAGAGAGGAGAGGAGGGGGGGGGGAGAGAGAGAGAGGAGAGAGAGAGAGAGAGAGAGAGAGAGAGAGAGAGCGAGAGATAAAGAAAGAGAGAGAGATCATCATCATCATCATCATTATCATCATCATCATCAGCAGCAGCAGCAGCAGCAGCATCTCACCGTCATCTGACTGCGTCTCCTGCTGCTGCGCCGCTGCTGTTATCACCACCGCCACCATCACCATCACCACCACCACCACCACCACCACCACCAATGATGATGGTGATGATGACGACGACGACGATGACGGCGACGACGACGACGATGATGATGATGGTAACGACGACGAGAACAACAACTAGGACGACAACAACAGCAACAGCAACAATGACAAGGGAGTGAGTTTTACCCTGGGAGTGACAGACAGAGACACAAGAAAGAAGATGCAATTGTCGTCAAAATAAAATTTTCCCAGCCTCCAGCTTTCACACGTGGTCTTACACGATCTCTCCGCATTCAGCCTTTCTTCTTATCAAGAGACAGTTTTCCCTTTGGAGTTCTCACGTATTTCAACCCCTTTTGAAACATGTTTACATAGAGATTCAATAATTTCGTTAGATATTTTGTTAATCCCTTTTTCTCACAACAACATTTCATGAAAGATTAGCACACACTAAGCACCATAACAAGCCCCCCACAGGCTTCAACCTAAGACAACATGAACTTCAAATGATTTTATCAGCTAAGGCCAACACAGGCCGCACAAAAGCATTGTCTTCACGCTGGTCACCAGACCACACTATTTCCAAACAACCAACCTTGCCCTTCAAGGCCACACGTAGGTAGTCACAGTCTTCTTCCACTTTCAAACCCTCCCAACTTAAATGAGACCTCAATTTAGTCAATATTCGTTTCATTCATTTTTTCCACTCCTAGACTTTTTACTGTCTGACACTAATTTATTCTTTTCTTTTTATTTTGTCACATAGGGGACTTAGGGGGCAACTAATCTGACTGACGGAAGAAAAATTCACTGTAACAGAAAAAAAAAACCGAGACTTTTGTTAATATAATTATTTTCAAACTTTTAGATAATATTCTTTTTAATCATGTGTGTTTGGTGCTTCCAAAACAAATCAGGAAATCTGTTTTTTTTTTTTTTCATGCGTATCTTTTCCTTTACACGTTTAAGCCTATACTGGCAATTAATGCCTTATTTTATAATTACACTTTGTACTACAGAGGTGAGGATGACTTCCATATAGCGCTTCTAAAACACTGATAAAAAAACATTAGTACCGTTGAGGCCAGTCTCTCTCTCTCTCTCTCATCTCTCTCTCCTCCTCTCTCTCTCTCTCTCTCTCTCTCTCTCGCTCCAACACCTCTGCTGACACTGACTGCTATTTTAGCCAGCCAGTCCAGTGACAGCCATTAAGCATTGTTTTTCTATCCATGTAAAAAATCATGCTTTTTTTCCTGCAGTCAAGCCCCAAATCACGCTTTTTTCTGCAGTCACGCCCAAATCACGCTTTTCCTGCAGTCAAAGCCCAAATCACGCTTTTCCTGCAGTCAAGCCCAAATCACGCTTTTCCTGCAGTCAAGCCCAAATCACACGCTTTTCCCTGCAGTCAAGCCGAAATGCTTTGGCTGCTCTGCACTCCCAACTGACACTGCCAAAACCTGTCAGGCAAGTTAACTTGTTGACTGAGTCACTGACCCTCTCAGGGAGTGTGAGTGGAAGCATAAA
>JADBJO010002828.1:70000-72500 GCA_016801955.1 Conus betulinus | reverse complement strand
AAAAGAAGAAGAAGAAATGTATTATCACAAAAATAGACGAGCAGTAAGAAAGCAGGTAGAGGTCCCTATCTCTCCATTGTTATTCAATGGCCTTCGCTTTCTCCAAGTGAGTGGTTGGAGACTATACCGCAAGGCTGAGCGCTTTTACCTTCACTGTTTGGTGTGGTTTGTTGCTTCCTCCGAGTGACTGGGTGGAGACTGCAGCGCAAGGCTGAGTGCTTTTCTCTTCAGTATTTTGTGTGGTTGTGGAGTTCTCATGATCTTAATGACAAGACACTGGCTCAAACCTCTCATTAGCCACGAAGGCCACAGCGAAGACACTGTCCAACATATCGATCCACTACTCAGATTTGAAGCCGAAAGTTATTGATCACGTCAGAGACGTCTGGCAGGAGGACTGGAATACACAAACAGGTAACAAACGTTTCCAGATCCGTAAAACTAAAAGAGTTCCTGTCATCTGCCTCTGGTGGTCGCAATAAAGAAACGGTTTTATGGCGGCTGCACACTGGCCATTCGTTTTTAACCCGTTCGTACCTTTTAAGGAGGGAAGAAGCTCTGTGGTGCATTCCATGTCATGTGCCACTCACAATGAAACATGTTCTTTTAGAGTGTTGAAACTTGCATGATGTGAGACATAAACATTTTACAGCAGACTCCATGAAAAACCTTGTAAAGAGATGTTCCACCGGATATGATTTTCGAATGATTTTTCATCTGATCTGAGATTTTACAGTACAAAGATACTTAACAAAATTTCGGGTGTGGTTTTAGACGGTGTATTGTAAAGGGTTGTGTGAATGGATGACTTGTGAGTTATGACGTCAACGCGGTGACAGCCCTGATATGGTCCTCTGCAGTCGGCTGGGTTATAAGCAACATTACCTTACCTTACCTCACACCTGTCATTGAATAGACGACCTTCGAAATCTACGATGATGGCAAACCTTTGTGAAACTCGCTCTTAGCGAGAATGAACCCGCCCTTTTCATGGGACAGATACTGCTGGTGGGCACATCTAAAGCAATTTTACCCCATGCATTCAGCTAAACAGTTCAAACAGAGAGAGAAAACGCCCACATATAGGTGTGAAATGGAGCACTTGTGATGCAGACAGTCGATATTTCGATTACTATTTTGACATGCACTTGAAGTCAAATTTTTGACGCTCTACATCGGTTTGTTTGTCCCATTAAGCGAGAGGGGGTAACTCTATTTGCCTTGGAATGGCAGGCGTTATCTTCCTTTGATTTCATTTTCTCCCCAGAACAGGGATATTAGGCTTCATCTGCGGAGAAGAAAGGTCGACAGTATCAATGACAAGTGCAAAGTTCAAAGTCTTAACCCCGAGGGGAAGCTTGATAAATTTGATCTTCATATGACTGATACAACGTCTTCAGAGAACAGACAGCAGAAGCTGAGAGAAAGCGAGCCGCGCGCAAGGCCAGAGCTACCTCCACCTCCACTGTAGCACCCACCCACCTGTGTCCCACATGTGGGCGTTCCTTCCCGGCCCAGATCGGCCTCACCAGCCACCTGCGGACTCACATTCAGCGATCTTCCATCTGAGACTTAAGTCATGGTCATCTTCGAAATCGAAGGACGAACAACAACACAACGTCCCACGCATCCTGCAAGCAGGTCGGACAAAATTCTCTCTCTCTCTCTCTCTCTCTCTCTCTCTCTCTCCTCCAAAACAAACAACCAAAACCAAGGGTCAAGATTCATATACAGCTAATGGTGGACTTTTTTTTTAAGTAAACAGGTGGACAAGTTCTCAAGACCAGTTGGCTATTCCATGGACATCATTCATTATTTGCTCATGCGAAGTATTCAAATTTCTAAACCGGCTGTCAGCACCCGTTACTTAAGCCTATAGTTTTTTTTTTTTTTTTAAATTGAAAGTTCGCAAAACTGACGACGTAGCATGCATAGGCAATAAAAGATGCATACAATACTTAAAAAGTTCCAAAACCATGACGCAAGATAGCCGACCGAACACAATGCACAAGACATTACAGAAATAATACACGGACCCTTCTGTGAGTTTCTTGGTTTTCCGAAAGGTTTCGGGCATTCGCAGGGAGGTGGGGGCCATGGGGGGGGGGGGGGGGGGGGGGGGGGGGGGGGGGGGGGGCGAAAGGGCGAGGGGAGGGGCTATCACGAACCATGACGTATATCTGTTAGCCTGTACCTACGTCATCTGGTGAATAAACGTCACGCAGAGCACGTCTTTAGAACACGTTCAGCCAAGTGCGTATCTATCGAACAAAAACAACAATCGAAGCACGGCAAACTGGATAACATAATTGGTTTTTACGACATCCGTGGACCCGAGAACGGATTACTGAATAAATGACGGACACGAATTTGAAAGTGTCAGTTACGTAATAACGTGGTGATAAAGGTAAGGATGCAGGCCATGTATTGGGAGGAAGGGGTGTAAGCGGAAAAGGGGGAGGGGGGGTGTAAGCGACATGGAGAACAGGAGGGGGCCAGG
>JADBJO010002828.1:50000-67500 GCA_016801955.1 Conus betulinus | reverse complement strand
ACACACACACACAACACACACACACACACACACACACACACACATACACACATCACTAAGAGAAAGACAGAGAGAGAGAGAGAGAGGAGAGGAGAGAGAGAGAGAGACAGAGAGAGAGAGAGAGAGAGACAGAGGACAGAGACAGACAGACAGGACAGACAGACAGACAAACAGACAGAAAGAACAGACAGACAGACACACACACACACACACGCACACAGACAGACAGACACACAGACAGCGACAAACAGACAGAAAGAGGCAGCTAGGCAGACAATGACAGAGACAGAGAGCGACAAACAGCCACAGTCCAAGACAGGGAGACACAAAGACATGGAGACAAGAAGGGAAATACAGAGACAGGGGAGTCATGAAGGTATGCCCTGATGGCAAGATATGCACTCGATCATTCCTTGCCAGAACTGTACATGCGTGTATCACCCTGACTGCCAAGTCTTCCCAGCCAAGGGACCGATCGTCGCTACGCTGCAGCACTACCCATTTGAATCTCCGGTCACTGACCGTCCGTGAGTGTGTGTGTGTGTGTGTGTGTGTGCGTGTGGTGTGTGTGTGTGTGTGTGTGTGTGGTGTGTGTGTGAGCGCACAATTTCATCAACATTTCACGGAAAGAAGAAAAAAAAGGAAAAGAAAAAAAGAGGAGAGAGAGAAAAAAGAAAGAGGTGTGTGTGCGTGTGTGTGTGTGTGTGTGTTGTGTGTGTGTGTGTGTGTGTGTGTGTGTTAGTGTCTGTGTGCGTGCGTACGTGCGTGCGGTGTGTGTGTGTGTGTCTGTGTGTGTGTGTGCGTGTGTGTGTGCGGTGTGTGTGTGTGCGCGCGCGCGTCCGCGTGCGTGTAAATCATCACGTTGTTAGGCGATTTGTGATTAAAGGCATAGTGCTTACCTGCAACGTCTGAAGGCGAACTGTCTCTAGAGGGTGGAAGGCCAACAGAAACCGGTTTGAACTGGAACTTGAAATTACACAATCCGTGGGAAGACCTCTTACAAGAGGTCACCTTTTCTTTCGTAGCCTTGGGCAATCGGCCATGGGTCTATCGAGTACCTCGTCCTGTCCAAAAACAATATTATTAATAAAAGTAAAAAACGAAAATGAGGCAGGGAACGGTAAACAGTCAATAACAAACACGTAGGGTAACTCTTGTTGCTCCCATGATGACAAATACACGCCCCTAACTCCAAAGGGATTCTGCTTACGACACCGAATCGCCTGGCAGATATGACAGCACAGAGCACACAGAACAAAACAAGGAAACGGCCCTTAAAAAAAAAAGGATTTGTTCCAAGCTCGCCTATACATCCTGTACCGGACACATCTACAGCAGCAACAACAACTGGAGAAATGAACAACTACAAAATCAACATGTATTCAAGACTGGTGCAGTCTTTTCGATCTTGAATGTAGTCAGACGAGTACATGGACAACAAGAAACAATATAGTCAACCCCGATTGATTTGATTGAAATGAAAATAAATATGAAAGACCATGCCTCTTTTCTTGTTAGGCCTGTTTTGGAAAAAAAAAAAAAAAAAAAAAAAGAAAAAATGAAAAAAAAAAAAAAAAAAAAAAAAAAAAAATCAGGGGAGGCTAACGCCCCCGCCTTTCCATCGCGACGAGAGTGACCATTTCTCAGTTCATGGGTCAAACCAATAGATCTGGAGTCAAATATTTGACTGGAAACGTACGCTAGAATAACGATCTGCAAAATCGACTGCATGCGTACACTTTCGCGCTCATGTGCAGGCAGTTTCTGTCTCTGATAGTTTCAGTTTCAGTTTTCATCAAGGAGGCGTCACTGCGTGCGGACTAGTCCATATATGCTACACGCACATCCGCTGTTTTGAGACCACACTTGCACATGATTTAAAGCTGATGGATGAATGAATTGATAACTTAAGAGATGAGAGAATTTAAGAAGAGGGTCTCGTGGCTGCGACTGTCTGACCTACGCATTAGCCCAATGCGCTGGTCAGACCTTGAGTATCTACCTAACATTGGTTTTTGTGCCATTTTTATCAATTGTATGTGTGTGTGTAGTGAATGTAACACATGTGTGTGTATGAATTGTGGGCATGGGCCATGTGCCTGTGTGTGTGTGTGTGTGTGTGTGTGTGTGTGTGTGTGTGTGTGTGTGTGTGGTGTGTGTGTGTGCCGTGCGTGCGTGCGCGGCGCGCGCGCGTGTGGTGTGTGTTGTGTCTGCGCACAGAAAGTGCAAGTGCATGTGTGTGTGTGTGTGTGTGTGTGTGTGACCTGTGAGCTAGATAGAACTGTTAAGCTGACTGGTGGGGCCAAACAAATGATTGCTCTGGGGTCGCGTGCCTACAGGCGGCAATCTGTCCCATGAAAAACGGCAGGGTCACTCACGCTGAAAGCAAGCGAGCTCAAACCCCGATGACCTCCCTTGCATATTTCCCAACATAATCTATTAATCCGAGTGTGTGTGACTCCCTTCTTGGATGAACCTTAGCGGGAGACCCTATCCTCCCTGTATGGTGTCGGGCAGATCAGAAAGAACGGCGGGCATGTTAGGAATAATGTCACTAAGGTGAAAAGGACGAGAAGAGAGATCAAAAAAAAAAAAAAAAAAAAGTGTTGACTTCTCCAAAGCAAGTGTGTCGAAAATATAATGATCCATATCCGTGATGCTGATTTTGAAATGTGAGTTAATTTGTAGATAGAGTTAGTGATTAATGTTGACGGAAGACAAGAAGGAAGAAGAAGAAGAAGAAGAGAAGAAAGAAAGAGAAGAAGAGAAGAAGAACGAAGACGAAGAAGGGAAAGAAGAGAAAAACAACAAGAACAAACAACAACAACAACAAAACAACAGGAAATACCCAGCAAACCAAAAAAATACAAACAAAAAACATACATATAAAACCATAGCACACATCACCATTTCTCTATCTTACTTTATCTCTCTTCCTATCTCTATCTCTCTCTCTCTCTCTATGGCGACCAACAAGGTTGTACACCGTACATTTCAGATACCGGATGCAGCACTTGTCCGTGAAGCGATGAACTTTGCTAGGTCATTGTCATGTGAATTGGTATGCAGTGTGTTGTGTGATTCATGCGCGCGTTGTTACGAAATCTGAGCGAGAGTTGATAGTGATCATATGCCTTTGGAACTTAATTTTCTGAGGTTCTTTTACGTTGGAGTGACCGAATGTCATGTTCGTAGAGAGGGCGGAGGAGAGGAGAGATGGAGAGATTAAGACAAAAATTCTGTCAACAGTTTTACCGGTTGGAGAAAAAAGGAAATTATGTATGTGTGTATGGCTAATACATGAATGAAGATAATGGAAGGATTTTTCATGCTGTGTTGGTTCTATGGGTGCAACATTGTTTCGCAAACAGATTCATGAGAGGGAAAATTAACTATAGCCGTAGATCGGTCGTCTAATTTGAATTGTTCAAAATATATAAATGGAAGCCTTGAAGGGTTTTTCAATACATGTATTAAAAGATGATGCAGAGTGTAGTGAAACACTGCAAAAGATGTGTAAGAATGTAAGATTAATAAGGATTTTTTAATGTTTTGTTTTTAAAGACGTCAACACATTTTTGATTCTGAAGTATGTCAATTGTCGAAAATAAAAGAACAAAAAGTTTCGTAAGTTTAATTAAGATAATTTATTTAAAACGTACCACTTACAACGACACACAAGATCCCGTGCGATTAGTGATAGTGTAGGGCGGAGAAGAGAGAATATTCTTTTTGCCAAAGGAGACAGCGGAGTAGCAGAGTTGTTTTGTTATTTAAAATATTCTTTATTTTTTATTTTCTTTGCGTGTTTTCTTTTGTTTAGCAGTGTTTTAAAGCAACAGGGGATTACTGATTTGAACTGATTCGCCCACATCGATAGAGAAATCCACCAGGAATTTTGAAAGAAAAAGGAAGAACACGTACATAGTTTCGGTGGCTTCATTTATAAAAAAGAAGACAAATCAGCGAACAATGTATTTAGTTTAGCTATGGAAACCTGGTGAACATATGGAACACAGTTACCGACACTTCTAACCTAAAAGATTGTTAGAGCATCATAATATGTGAATTTCAGTTGGAATCAAGGAGAAGGGGAAGAACATCTGGAAAAAAGGAGAGGGGGAAACTGTGCGGAAAATGAAATTGGAAAGGAAAGGATTACTTAAGTCCAGAATATCCAAAGAGGAGGGTGCAAGGGGATTAAATGATTAAATAAGTTTGCATTATGACAAGTTTAAAACCGCGTAAGCAGGCTGCTGTGTTAAAGTTTTTGTTCCGTAAGCTTGCTGTGGACGGATGACGTATGGTGTTATAATTGGTGAAAGCTATGATCCTGTAATTGTGAATGCTGCAGTATGGCATGGTTAAAACAGATTGTAATTTTTGAACTTCTTTGTTACCTCTTTTAATTCTTTATTTAAACAAGGGGAAATTTATCCTGAAATGTTGGAACTCACCTGATGATGATGTATTGTTCTACCACCCTGTACAAAAAAGGCGCCACGGACCTACCTCATCAATAATGGTAACAATTATAGAGGAACTTTTCTTTAAGTGACACACCGAGCAGCAAATTGTACAGTACTATCATTCAATCATAGGCTGCAGGGACTTGCAGAGGATTGACAGGTGTGTATATGTTGAATAATATAACTGGCGAATATCAGGCAGGATTTTATTTAAAACGCAAACTATTCAACTGTTGATCATATGTTTACTTTGATGGCCGGGTGTGCAAAAACAGTTGGTGTTGTTTGCAAAAAAAACAGTTTTCTTAAATCGTTAAATTATATGTAGCTAGCTTTATAGGACTTGGGTGAAAAAAAAGGCATTCGAAATTCAGTGAATGAATAGGGTCTTCTCTGGCTCTATTCTGTTTGTATAATAAGCATGTATTCCTGTGTAAAGAGCTATAAAAGTTCGGTTCAGTTTTGTGTGGGTGGTAACATGACTGATTATATTCAATGTACCTCAGGTGTGTAAAACAAGGGGGGTGTATGTAGTCCTGTTTTGTTCTCTCTTTTCATCATTAACGAGTTTTTGACTTGAGTTGAAGTGTGAAAATTTTCCGTTAAAAAACTGGAAAAACCATGGTGCACAATTTACCTGTGATATTCTTGAATTGTTTATACTTCTTTTGGCTGACGATGTTGTTTTGATCTCTGAAACTGTTATAGGCTTGCAAACTCAAACTAAATAGTCTGTCCCGAATCTGCAACTTCACTCCAGCTAAAAGTCAACATGTCAAAAAGCAACATTATCGTGTTTTTAGAAAGGGTGGGTATTTAGGAATTAGAGAAAAGTGGACTTACAATGGAGTGGGGATGATGCCTGTAGTTAACGTGTATAAATATTTGGGAATATATTTTTCAACAAAGTTAAGCTTCACTTTTGCATGTAAAGATCTTGCAAGTAGAGCCAAGCAGGGCATTACTCTGCATTATGCAACAGCTATCAAAATTAGAAAAACACATCTTTAAAACTATTCATGAAATTTTTTGTTTGACTCTCAGGTACAGCCTATCGCACTATATGGAGCTGAACTTTGGGGACTTTATGATTCTGCTTGCTTACTGTGAAAATGTTCATTTATTTGCGCTGAAGAAGTTTTTACGAGTGAGCATGCGAACACCTAACGATTTAATCTATGGCGAAGTAAAACAGATATCCGATATATTTGAATTCTGCTATCAAGTGTATACGCTATTGGCTAAAAAAAACACAAATGGACATCTCAAGGTTGCCAAGGAAAGCATATAATATGTTATATGATTTGGATGCGAGAGGAAGAGTAAACTGGGTTTTTCAAATGTGAGGGTTAGATTATATGAACTTGGTTTTGTTTTTGTGTGGTTACAACAGGGTGTCGGAAATATGAATGATTTCCTTCGGATTTTTCGGAATAGACTTATCGATTGTAGATGGCAAGAATGGTCATGGCATATTCAAGAAAGCGATCGTTTTGCTTTTTTACAGACAGTTCAGAAGTATACATTGTGTTCATTCATATCTATCAATTAAAATAGACAATCATTTAAGGTATATTATGACAAAGTTCAGATTAGGTATTTCTGAACTTTTTGTTCATTATTATCGTTACAGGAAGCATAGCAAATGTGATCTTCTCTGTCCGTTGTGTAAAAAAATGCCGAAGAAAAATGAGGTTCACTTTGTGTTCTGCTGTCCTGTTTTGAATGATCTGAGGAATCAATTAATTGATCAAAAATATTCTAAGCATCCTTCTGTATTTCGACTCTCATTACTCATGGCATCCACAAACGAAGCCACCCATAAAACGTTTTGCTGTGTTTCTTGTACAAGGCGTTTAAGATTAGAAGTATATAGTATGCAGTTAAGAATTAATTGTTGTGTACTGTTGATATTCAGTTAGTCGATTACCTGTTGCACTTTGATGAATATTTGATTGATTTATTCCTGTTCCTTTTTCGAAAAAAAGTTTTGTTCATATTACCCCCTTCATTATGGGCTAGGGCCTATATGAATAAAACATCCGTATCCGTATCTCTCTCTCTCTCTCTCTCTCTCTCTCTCTCTCTCTCTCCCACACACACACAACACGCACACACACACACACACACACACGCACCACACACACACACACAACACACACACCACACACACAACACACACACACACGCACCCACACTCGTACTCACACACACACACACACACACACACACACACACACACACACACACACGCACACGCACGCACGCACGCACGCACGCGCGCGCGCTCACACACGCACACACACACATTCGTGCGCGGGCAAACACACACACTCACACACACATACACTACGCCGCACTAACTCACATGCAACACACACACACACACACACACACACACACACACACACACACACACACACACACACACACACACACACACATTCCAGGTGCCACGAACCACTCCTACCAACTCGCTCGCACTTGCTTATCCTCCGGATGCATTTCCTCCCCCCTCACCCATCCCCGTCACCTCATTCGTCCTGCCTCCCCTCTTCGTTCCCCCCTCCCCCCACTCTTCTGCTACAATGCCATGCACCTCCTTCCCCCAACTCCACCCATTCCTTCCAATGATATGCCGCGTAGGAAAATTAAACCTATCCATTTTCCGGACAGTGAAGGGAATGTGTCAAATGCGAAACGCATTTCTCGTTAAAAAACCCACCAACCAGACTCTGCTCCCTCAAACTAACTGCAGAGAGAGAGAGAGAGAGAGAGAGAGAGAGAGAGAGAGAGAGAGAGAGAGAGAGAGAGAGAGAGAGAGAGAGAGAGAGAGAGAGAGAGAACAAAACAAAACAAAAATCATATATCACAACTAAATCAAAGTCAGCTACGCAGCTGAAATTGCAGAGCGAGTGTCGACGAATTCGGATTACGAAATGGATTAGCCGCCAATGGCACGGCAAAGGTGAGGGGGGGGGGGGGGGGGGGGGGGGGAGTGGGGAAGTAGGGTAGGGTGGGGGTGGGGGGGTGGGTGGGGGGGGGGGACTCTCAAAATGGCTCAGAACATGTTTTTGGTGTCACGTTACTTGATTGGATCAGTCGAAGCGCGCCGTTTGTGATTTCAAAATTGGCGGGCAAATGTGTTGAGGGTGTCCGTTACACAAGACGTATGGTCGGGGAGCGTCTTGATGGGCGGAAGATGAATCGCCGGAGCTCCGTTTTCCAGTGACTATAATTAAAAGGAAAAGTAGTGTCAGCGACAGAGAGCCGGGCCACGAAACCAGCATACAGCCACGGAGATTCTTCGTTTACTTTTAATTAAGTGGACTCCAGTTCCGGACACCTAGCGAAGAAAGGGGAGAAAAAAAGAAGAAGAAGAAGAAGACGACGGCGACGACGACGACGACAACCGTGACGACAACGACGACGACGACGACGACGAAGAAGAAGAAGAAGAAGATGAGGACGAAGATGAAGTGGTGACAGGGAAAAAGCAGTGAGATGGATTGTGACAGGAGACACACAGAGAGAGAGAGAGAGAGAGAGAGAGAGAGAGAGAGAGAGAGAGAGAGAGAGAGAGAGAGAGAGCTAAGTCAATATAGGTTACGACCTCTTCTGGAAGGAGAGCAATATGACCGACAACACAATTCGAAATGAAATGAAGAGTAGATAATTCAAACTACTATCTCCCAACAGTACACGGGAAAATCGGATGGTACTTGATTTTGAGAGAGAGAAGGCGAAAGAGACCTACCGAGAGAGAGAGAGAGAGAGAGAGAGAGAGAGAGAGAGAGAGAGAGAGAGAGAGAGAGAGAGAGAGAGAGAGGGAGACAGACAGACAGACAGACAGACAGACCGACAGACAGACAGAGAGACAGAGAGAGAAGAGATGGAAGTTTGCTAGCCGTATCCGCTGACAGACATGCCCGCAGAGAGACAGGCAGACAGACAGGCAGACAGACACAAACCTTTAGAGAGACACGGACAGACAAGCTCAGAAAAAAACGGTATACAAACACAAATACTTCATCTTGATCAGCAGGACCATTTTCTGTGCTGGTATGTAGGACTTCACACATGAAACGGACGACTGGTTTTCAGGTGAGAACTTGCAGTTACTTCAGCATTGTCGCAATCTTTCCTCATGGTTGATGTCGGAGTCTGCTCATTGTCATCTATCATTATCATCATGGTCGTAGTTTTTCTCATTGTCTTCTATCATTATCATCATGCTCGCAGTTTTTCTCATTGTCTTCTATCATTATCATCATATTCGTAGTTTTTTCTCATTGTCATCTATCATTATCATCATGCTCGTAGTTTTTCTCATTGTCTTCTATCATTATCATCATCATATTCGTAGTTTTTTCTCATTGTCTTCTATCATTATCATCATGCTCGTAGTTTTTCTCATGGTCATCTATCATTATCATCATGCTCGTAGTTTTTCTCATTGTCATCTATCATTATCATCATGCTCGCAGTTTTTTCTCATTGTCATCTATCATTATCATCATGCTCGCAGTTTTTCTCATTGTCTTCTATCATTATCATCATATTCATAGTTTTTTCTCATTGTCTTCCATCATTATCATCATATTCATAGTTTTTCTCATTGTCTTCTATCATTATCATCATATTCATAGTTTTTCTCATTGTCATCATTATCATTATCATCATGCTCGTAGTTTTTCTCGTTGTCTTCTATCATTATCATCATGCTTGTAGTTTTTTCTCATGGTCATCTATCATTATCATCATGGTCGTAGTCTTTCTCAATGTCATCATTATTATCATCATCATGGTCGTTGTCATGTTCAGTATTAGCCAAATCATCAGTATTAGCCACAAAAAAAAAAAAAAAAAAAAAAAAAATCGCTGCTACGACTGCGACTACTTCTACTGCTGCTTCTGCTACTGCTGCTGTTGCTATTACACCACTACTACTACTATTACCACCACCCACCACCACCACCACCACCACCACCACCACCATCATCATCATCATCATCATCATTATTGTTATCATCATCATCATCATCAACATCATTATCATCATTATTATTATTATTATCATTATTATTATTATTATTATTATTATTATTATTAGCGCTTACGCGCTTGGACCCCGTCTCGCCCCGTTGAGTTTGTCTGTCGTGTAGTGTTCCGATGTCCAGTTTTGCGTCTGTAGACGCAGATTGCGTCACGACGCAAATTGCGTCACGTGATCGCCGACCCGACGCTGCTGTTTGTAGGACACCAAGGATACTTGATACCAAATTTGGTGGCGATCGGCCTAAAACTGTGGCCGTGTATAAGCGGACAGACAGACAGACAGACACACTGAGCTTTATATAATAGATTATTATTATCATTATTATTATTGACATTATTATTATTGTTGTTGTTATACTGATATGTTATATAACATCGACGATTCAGACGATGACGATAACGACTGTGTTATCAATGAAGACGACGATGGCGACGACGACGACGATGACTAGGTCAACGGCAACGATCACTGTTGATAACAATCTCACCGCACTGTTGTTTCTTGATATTCGCTAATCTGTATAATTCAATCGAGCGTCTAGACTTCGTTTTACTCCCAGTTATTCTGTCAGTCTGTGTCTCTGTCTCTCATTCTCACTCTCTTTTTCTGTCTGCTCTTACCTTCGCTCAATCCCCACCCTCTCTCCGTTGCCCGTTCCTTTTCCCCGTTATTCCATTAAACTCTCCCTTTTCGTTCGTGAATGAAACATGGAACTTTAGTGATGAATATTGTACATCAGTATTTATCTATATGGAATTTGTGAAAAGAAAATCAACTACGGTTTGTACTGCTGCTGTTGCTGATGGTGCTGGTGTTAGTGCAACTACTGCTACCGCTATGTTTACTTTTTAAACAAAAAGCTCTCCCCCCCCCCCCCCCCCCCCCCCCCCCCCCACACACACACCTAAAAAAAAATCCCTTTTTCTGCATCTATCTTTTTTCTGGCGCAGGAATTTTAATCTCTCATTTTTCCCCTCGATCAATACACAGAATCTACTCCCCACAATATTTCATAAAAAAGATTTACATCAAACATTAGTTTTACTCTTTTTTTTTTGGTGGGGGTGCGGGGGGGGGGGGGGGGGGGAGCAGGGGGTCACATAGATGTCACCCCCCCACCCCTATCCCACCCCACCTCCACACAAATCACTATGGATGCACAAACGCCAACTCTCAATAGTCCAAACATCGTTAGTTTCGTCAGTCAGGCATTTTTTTTAACCTGAAGAAAAATCAGAATATCCTTGGACAGCGGACTCAACACCAAGGAGCGAGAAGGGGCTGTCAGGGTACCACACACAGGGCACCAAGGTCAGAGAAGGGCTGTCAGGGTACCACACACACAGGGCGCCAAGGACCGAGAAGGGGCTGTCAGGGTACCACACACAGGGCGTCAAGGACAGAGAAGGGGCTGTCAGGGTACCACACACAGGGCGTCAAGGACAGAGAAGGGGCTGTCAGGGTACCACACACAGGGCACCAAGGGCAGAGAAGGGCTGTCAGGGTACCACACACAGGGCGTCAAATACAGGGTACTTGCCTTAGAAGGACAACACACCTAGATCTGTACTTACTTTATAATCGATCATAGGACCCACATCTTACCTGTCGAGTGTGTGAACAGGGTAGAATTGGGAAATGATTCTGATTACGACCAAGACCAGAAAGAATCATTTAGAATCTCACGACAAACAAAAGCTTGTAGTGAAAAAGGATGAAATGTGCTATGTTTACTTAGTGAACCGTTTTGAAGGAGACGACAACGGAAAGAGATGGAGAACGACAGAGAACACCGTTACAAGGAATGAAGGAGGCGAAGAAGAGAGAGGGAAAAAAATGAATAGCACTGGAAAAAAAAAAAAACATGGAGAAAGCGCGTACACACACACACACACACACACACACACACACACACACACACACACACACACACACACACACACACACACACACAGAGAGAGAGAGAGAGAGAGAGAGAGAGAGAGAGAGAATCCCTGTGATGGCAACGTACAAACCACACCAGCCACATCATACCACATTAGCTCAGCCAGTGACATTCCGAAAGGAGAAAAGACAATTCCTTTTGGCCTAATCCATTCTTTTGAATTGAACTAATATTCACAAAGCGTAAAGTAATCATAAAACAACCTCACATGTGACACAAAAAACAAATAGATAAAACGATCCATTTGGGTGAAAACGCTGCAAACTCGACAATACTTCCAATTCTAGTGTTTACAATCACATTGTCCAGTCACCAGAATGACAAGAATGTTACCAACTGTAGCAACAACAACAACGACAACAACAACTACTACTACAACGACAATAACAGCAAAAAATTTCCAAAATGCAAGACATAATAATGTGCCACGAGCGTAGGGGAAAAAAATCAGCCAACGACAGGAAAGGAAGATAAAGAGGCAGAATCATAGACAAAGCAAAAAAAGAGGACAATTTGAGCAAAGAGTCACCACACGGCGATATAGGCTATAGGGAAAGAGCTCTTACATCCGCACAAAGAAGAAGAAGAAGAAGAAGAAGAAGAAGAAGAAGAAGAAGAAAGAACACAACAACAACAACAACAACAACGACGACGACGACGACAACGACGACATCGAGAAGAAAGAGGAGGAGGAGGAAGAGAAGAAGGTGTAGAAGGAGAAAGGGGAAGAGGAGGAGGTGGAGGAGGAGTTGGATGAGATGGAGAGAATGAGTAAGAGAAGGAGAAGAAGGAGGAGGAAGAGGAGGAGGAAGAGGAGGAGGAGGGGTGGAGGAAGACTAGGAGTAGGAGGAGAGGTGGAGGAGGAGGAGGAGGAGGAGAAGAAGAAGAAGAAGAAGAAGAAGAAGAGCAACAACAACAACAACAACAACAACAACAACAACAACAACTACTACTACAACGACAACAACCACAACAATAATAACAACAACAATAACAAGAATAACAACAAAGAGGACAAAGAGGAGGAGGAACACAAGAGGAGGAGGAGGAGGAGGAGAAGGAGAGCGAGAGGAGGAGGAGGAGGAGGAGGAGGAGGAGGTGAAAGAAATAGAAAGAAAGAAAGCAATAAAGAAAGACAACAAAACAGCCAACGCGAAAACGAAACCAAGAACCTGGAAGCGAATACTTGAAGACTACCTGCACCATGTTCCCTTCGCTCAACTGGCGTAATCGTTCACCGTCATCGTAATCCACACGGCTAGGGAACATTTCTCCCATTCTGCTGCCAGAACTCTGAAATGCCCCCCATCCCTTCTCACGTAGACCCAGTACCTCCTCTCTCTCTCTCTCTCTCTCTCTCTCTCTCTCTCTCTCTCTCTCTCTCTCTCTCTCTCTCTCTCTCTCCTCTCTCTCTCCTCCTCTCTCTCTCTCCTAAAACTGACCTTAAAACGTTTTTTTTTGATTGAACGAAAAAAGGATGAACGTATACTATATTATTATGCCCCATGAGACTGACAACTGTGTTATTCACGTTTTAGCAGGAAACGTGAAACTGTATCCGTGCGAATATGTTGATATTTCAGTAGGCGTGCATGCAAGACGAATATCGAAGTTTTAAGTATGTATGTATGTATGTATGTATGTATGTATGTATGTATGTATGTATATATAATAATATAATATAAAAATATATAATGATATATATAATTATATAATAATATAATATAAAAATATATAATGATATATATAATTGTTCAGCATTACACACACACACACACACACACACACACACACACACACACACACACACACACACACACACACATATATATATATATATATATATATATATATATATATATATATATATCAAGAATACCACTAAAAATGCCTAATAAAATTCTTAAAATGCTCGACCCCTTGGGGAGCAACATCTGTTAAAAATAGAATGGTAAAAGGAACTTTAAAATCGTTAAAAACATTTCAGATTTTAAAACTTCCTTTTACCATTCTATTTTTAACAGACACACACACACACACACACACACACACACACACACACACACACACACACACACACACATATATATATATATATATATATATATATATATATATATATATATATATATATATGCTAACATTTTGTTTCATTGTCTTTTTCTTTTCTCGCGCTAAAACATTTCAGCTTACTTTCTTTTTTGTGTATTGACTAGTTGTCTCCCCTTCCCCTCCCCTCCCTCTTTCCCCTGCCCCTTCTCACGTCCCCCTCCCTCTCCATCCTCCCCCCACTGCTTCCCCACTCTCCCCCTCCTCCCCTTTCCCCCTGTGCCTCCCCTCCCTTTCCTCCAAATCCCCCCCCCCTTCCCCCACCTCCCACTCCCATTTATCCCCCCCCCCCCAAGTCTCCTACGCCTCCTCTTCCCCTGTCCCCTCTCCCCGCCCTCTCCTTCCCCCTTCTCCCTCTCCGTCCTCGTCCTCAACACCCCCCCCCCCCCCTTCTCCCTTACTCCCCCTCCACCACCACATGATCCAACCCACTTTGGTTTAGCCCAAGTTTGAATCCCTTAAAAACAACAACAACCAACAACAACAACAACACAACAACAAAATAACCAAAAACCAAAAACCAAGAGTATCGGGACCTGGAACTGAACCAAAGACCATTAGATGTTAAGTTCAATGTTCTCTCAGAAAAACTATTCGGCTGACAATAAGAACGGTGGTTTTAACCCATATGAAAAAAAAACAACAAAAAAACAAAACCAAAGGCGAGAGCTGGTTTGACTACCTGTAAGTACTGATGTCACTTCGCTCCGGTAGATAGTCGCATTAAAATGCGACTAATCAGACTTCCTGCCACAGAAAGTAATTTGTTTGGAATGTTCAGCACGCTCATGCAGTCACCATGGCAACTGTGGAACAGATTAGATGAAAGCTGAATATTTGTATCACAAACATTAAAGATAAATTACACTGGAAGCGGACAAAATTTTGACAGACAGACAGACAGATACACAAACAGGTAGAACGCGTTTTGTCTGCTGATTGTGCTGATTGTATGTATGTATGTATGTATGTATGTATGTATGTATGTATGTATGTATGCATGCACATACTTATGTATGCATGTATATATATGCATCTATAGGGGTATGGTTGTGTGTATGTATACCTGTCTGTCTGTCTGTATATAAACATGTATGTATATGTAGGAGGGAGGTGCAGATAAAAGTCCGGTGCCATCAGCAATCATCCCAGGGCAAATGGCATTACGATTTGCACCGGGCAAATCAGAACTGATAACTGCACCGGTGTCATTTCAAATTGCAACTGTGTAAAGGATGATAGCGATTTGCACCGGACTATTGCCAGTCGCACTGAAGACCTTCAAGCGGAACCAGTGCAAATCAAAGCAAGAAAGCTTTGTAATCATCATCATCATCATCATCATCATCATCATCATCATCAGCAGCAGCAGCAGCAGCAGCAGCAGCAGCAGCAGCAGCAGCATTGTCATCATCATCGTCATCATCATCATCATCATCATCATCATCATCATCATCATCATCATCATCATCATCATCGTTGTCATCAATGATAATATGCCGACATAAGAAAGAATGTGATAAAAGATTGGAAACAAAATATAAAAGAGTATTAATAACATTATCGTTACTATTATACTTATTCCACATTGCACAATAACAACGCTTAAGCTAGAAATATGCAGCTACCACTTCTGAAGTGTGTAGATGGAAAAAAAAACCAAAACAACAGTGAGGATTCGAGCAGGCAAAAACCTTTCCCATGTGTCTATGTTAGGTGTGGAGTTGTGCCCATAGCTATACGATGGATTTGGGTAAAGCTTGATCGAGGGTTAGGGAGGACTGAACAATCTCGACAGAGGTGTGCGATCTCCCGCCTGCCCTAGTGGTCAGCGTTGTCATGACCAGGGACGCCGACTCACCAAAGACAGCACGGACGTGGTGTGTGTCCGTGACAGAACAGGACCTTCAGAGGAACGGAAGCCAGAACTAGTTTGCTGCCTTGGAACCAGAGACGAGGTCAAACGTGTTTCAGCTTGCTGTGCTGTGGTGCAAGGCACCAGAGAGAGAGAGAGAGAGAGAGAGAGAGAGAGAGAGAGAGAGAGAGAGAGAGAGAGAGAGAGAGAGAGAGAGAGAGCGAGAGAGAGAGAGAGAGAGAGAGAGAGAGAGAGAGAGAGAGAGAGAGATAGAGACATACAGAGAGGCAGATAGAGAGAGAGGAGGGGAGATGACGGGAGGCAAGGGGGAGAGAGAGAGAGAGAGAGAGAGAGAGAGAGAGAGAGAGAGAGAGAGAGAGAGAGAGAGAGAGAGAGAGAGAGTGGGGTGGGTGAAGGAAGAGAGAGAGAGAGAGAGAGAGAGACAGAGAGACAGAGTGAAGGAGAGAGAGAGAGAGACAGATACTGGGGGAGACAGAGACAACAGAAACCGAGAGAGACAGAGACAGAGACAGACAGTCAGACAGAGAGAGAGAGAGAGAGAGAGAGAGAGAGAGAGAGAGAGAGAGAGAGAGAGAGAGAGAGAGAGAGAGAGAGAGACCCGACAGACAGACAGACAGAAGGAAAGACAGAAGGAGAAAGTTCTCATCGAAGAAGCTGAAAATAAGAGGCAGAAAGTTGGCGTCTCCAGCATCCCTCCCCCCACCCCCCCCCCCCCACCCCCACCCCCATACCTCTACAAAAATGTCTGTTGCGTGGAGCTAGAAGCACACAGTCTAACAAAGTGGTGCCAAAATGGAACATTTGGTTACAACTGTCGCCATGTTGCTGTAATCAAACCCTGTTTCCATTAAGCCACCACACACGTCGAAAAGATGGAAGAAGAAGTGGGGGGGGGGGGAGGGGGGAGGGAGGAGAGGGGAGGAGAGGAGAGGGAGAGGAGAGAGAGAGAGAGAGAGAGAGAGAGAGAGAGAGAGGGTTGAGCGGGAGGTATAGAGAGGGAGCAGGCAGGAGAAGAAGAGGAGGGTGTGGAGGTGGGGGGTGGCGGGAGGGTATGAACACGGTAAGGGAGGAAAAGGGGTGTGGAGGAGTTTGGGAGGAGAGGCAATCTCTTTTCAGGGAGAGAGAGAGAGAGAGAGAGAGAGAGAGAGAGAGAGAGAGAGAGAGAGAGAGAAGAGAGTGTGTGTTGTGTATGTGTGTGTGTGTGTGTGTGTGTGTGTGTGTGTGTGTGTGTGTGTGTGTGTGTGTGTGTGTGTGTGTGGAGAGAGAGAGAGAGAGAGAGAGAGAGAGAGAGAGAGAGAGAGAGAGAGAGAGAGAGAGAGAGGATGGGGAGTGGAAAAGCAGGGGATGGGAATGAGGGTAGAAGTTTTCGTGGTGGAATATCTAAGCGAGGAGAGAGAGAGAGAGAGAGAGAGAGAGAGAGAGAGAGAGAGAGAGAGAGAGAGAGAGAGAGAGAGAGAGAGAGACAGAGAGAGAGAGACAGAGAGAGAGACAGAGAGAAAGACAGAGACAGACAGACAGACAGAGACAGAGACAGAGAGGTAGAGACAGAGACAGAGAGACGGAGATAGAGAGAGCGACAGAAAGACAGGCATACAAACATCCACACTAAAAACATGAGACAGAGAGAGAAAAAGAAGAAGAAGAAGACTGGAGAGAGAGAGAGAGAGAGAGAGAGAGAGAGAGAGAGAGAGAGAGAGAGAGAGAGAGATGTGCATACATACATACATACATACACACACACACTACAGACAGACAGACAGATGCAGAGAAAGACTGACAATAAGACACACAGACAGGAAACCAGACAGACGGACACAATACATAATGAGAACACGGATAGACAGACTGAGACAGAAGAACAGAGAGAGAGAGAGAGAGAGAGAGAGAGAGAGAGAGAGAGAGAGAGAGAGACAGAGACAGAGACAGAGACAGAGACAGACAAACGACTGAGAAAGAGACAGAGAGACAGAGAGAGGGAAAGAGAGACAGGGTAAATGAGGAAAAACTGAGAGAGAGAGAGAGAGAGAGAGAGAGACAGAGAC
>JADBJO010002828.1:42500-45000 GCA_016801955.1 Conus betulinus | reverse complement strand
TGAAGGTGAATCACACACATTAACCCAGGCTGACACGGTGAGTGATTTTGAAACCTTAACTCAAGTTATTGGAAACCTGTGTGAAAGAATTTCGCGGCTCGAAACAACCATCAGCGAGCAAAAAGAATTAATAGAAAAACTGAGCAGGCCTATTCCAAAAGCAAGATGTGTCAACTGTCAAACCCAGACGGACGCAATTCCTTACCCTGCTCATCGCTCCTATGCGGACATAGCAAAGGTAGTTCCACCGATCCCTACAATTAAGTCGACAACTGAAATGACTGTAGGGACGGTGGACCTCGAAAGAAAAGGGAAAAAAAACCAGAAACAAAACAAAAGAAATAATCAAAAGAACAGTACAGAAAACATTAACGTCACCGCAAAATCTAAACATGACGTCATATTTAATGCGCAATCTGAAGTTAACAAGAATGCCAGTTCCAAAACAGAGAAAGAAAGGTCTCCAGACATGCCAGTTGTTGCTATTCTTCATGACTCAACGTTGAATGGTGTACATGGAAACAGGCTAGGGGTGTCATATGGATTTGATGTCGTCAAGTCAAAATGTTCCACTGTTGGTGACATTGAGGGTGCTCTTAAAGCTGCCGATATGATGGCCAAGGGACCCATAGACGCCATAGTCACCCACTGCGGCCTGAACGATCTGAAGACCAAAGACCGAAGACAGCAAGTCAGTCTCTGGTTCGAGAGATCAAAAAGATTCTGTCTGCAAGGCCTAAGGTGAAAGTGATTGTGAGCAGAGTGTCACCTGTACGTGACCCGTCACTGCGTCCCAAACGAGAGCTGTTCAACGCGCTCCTCTTGACTGAACTCACCAGGGAAACCAAGGGTTGTCTTTGTCTCCCATGATAATCTTCAACAAGATTCAACAACATGAGAGACAGCCTTCACCCGAACGGCCGAGGGTCCAGCTTCCTTGCGAGGAACCTTGGGAGAGCTATCCACCCCCTTTTTGGGAGAGGCCCAGGAGAACAGCAAGATCCGGTCCTGCGCGCAGATCTTCCACGTTCCACGGAGCTTCCCTAGCTGGGGGCAAAACTTCCATCAACGATTTGAAATGTGGCAACCTTGGGACGGTGCAAGAATGGGGTTTTAATGATATTCGAAATGAGAGACATATCTGTCTTAACATCACCCACACACTTATGTGTGTGTGTGTGTGTGTGTGTTTGTGTTTTTTTTTTTTTTTTTTAATTCTATGTGGTATTTACTAGGGGTTCTTTTTGCTCCCCCCCCCCCCCCCCCCCCCCCCCTGGGTTTTCACAAAATGATTAAATGAATATCGAACTTGAAGACTAACTCTTATGAAACAACAATGTAATGGGTCTTTCAAAATTTTACAGTGGAATGCTAGGTCTATTTCCACTAACCTTCCATCATTCGAAAATCATGTTATGCAGGGAAATTATTGCGTGCTAGCCCTTCAGTCTCTCAATGTTGAAAAACATAAGCTTCCCAATATTAAGGATTTTTATTATCCTCCACTTTTTACCATTAACGGATTAAATGGAAAGGTTCAATGCGCAATATATATAAGGTGGCTTTCAATATTCAAATATTTTTCCTTGGCCAGTACCAAGTGATAAAAAAGGTTGTTTGTTTTGCTGTCGGTGCTGCAGTTAAAGTAAATGAGTGCTCAATATATAACATATTATCTGTGTATTACCCAGCTGGTCCAAAGGAGGACAATACAGACTGGCTTAAAAATACGGATTTCTCTCAGAAAAAATGGATAGTTTTGGGTGATTTTAATGCCCATGCCCTTTCTGGGATACAAACAGCTCTAAAGTAACATGTAATAGGTTTGTTGAGAATGTTGTAGATTCGGAGTTAATATTATTGAATGATGGTCGTATTACAAGAATTCCTGATGTATCAACTCATAATCCCAGTGCTATTGATTTGACTTTAGTGTCCCCCAAACTTAGCTGTAGATTATGACTGGTCCCCAGGAGAAGATTGTCTTGGTAGTGATCATCTTCCCATAACCATCGCTCTCAATGTAAATTTCAATTCAAACTCGACAGATCCAGTAGAAAACATACCAAAATATAACTACAAATTGCAAATTGGGAAGATTACAGCAAATTCTTTGAGTCTCATGATCCTGATTCAATAATCAGTGAAGATATCGATCAATTTTATTCAAATTTTAAGAAAATATTACTTCTTGCAGCTGAGAAGGCGATACCAAAATGTGGTTACAAGAAAATTGGTAAATATATTGGTAATGTTTGGTGGACAGAGGAGTGTAAAATAGCGGTGACATCAAAGCGCAAGGCATTCAAGACATGGATTAAGATAAGACTGAGGAAAACTTTCGATCTATGAAAATACAGAAAAAAATTTGCAAAAAGATCATCGCTCTAGCAAAAAAAGACATATTGGGAAATATTTTGTAATTCGGAGATTACAGAATCAAAGGATATGTACAAGGTTTGGAAAAAAATAAAAGAAATGAAAAAATGTAACAGGACAC
>JADBJO010002828.1:32500-37500 GCA_016801955.1 Conus betulinus | reverse complement strand
ACATAAATAGTACACGTGTTCGTTGAAGAGAAATAAAAGATTCTTTTTAAGATGAGTTATAATCACACAGAAAGGAGATAAACAGTTTAAGGAGAGAGAGAGAGAGAGAGAGAGAGAGAGAGAGAGAGAGAGAGAGAGAGTGTGTGTGTGTGTGTGTGTGTGTGTGTGGGTGGGATCTATTTAACACCACGATGATACCACACTGAAACGTTAAGACAAAAACTTGGTGGAGATTTACAGAGGAAAAAAAAGGAGGGAGGAATGAAGGAAGGATGAAGGTACAGACGGTGGATGAAAACCAAGGGGTTAAACTGTAAACGCCAAACCTTTCACTAGCATACATGTCCACGACTGTGTCTACTTCTCGTCAGCGGTTAGCCTGAATCGGTACCAACCCTGATGAACTCTTCACTCAGGCGAAACATCATCTCTCGCTTGCTGGTTCGTAGATGTCATGGACCACTCACAGTGAAACATATTCTTTTCAGTGTGTTGGGACTTGCATGCATGACGTGAGACATAAACACTTTACAGCAGACTCCATGGACAAACCTTGTTTAGTAGTGTCCCGCCTGATGTGATCTTCGAATTTCTGAGGGACATTAACACTTTTTTTTTCATCTGATCTTAAGATTTTCATGGAGGAAAGATTTTTAAACAAAATTTCCGGTGTAGTGTTTTGGAAGGTATGATTTAAAGTGTTGTGTGAATGAAAGCTTTTATTGTTTTTTTTTAATGACTTGTGAGTTAACTTCAATGCCGTGGGTGGCAGCCCTGATATCGCCCTTGGGGATCGGCTGGGCAAAAAGCAACATTAAAATTACCGTTGATCTCTTTGGAGGAACAATGGACATACACCTAGAGCTCGCGCTGGGGGGATTCGTCTTTTCCTTTATCCCCCACCCCCCCCCCCCTCCCCCCCCTTCTGCTCTAAGAGCAAGACTTGTCATTGAAGTCCCTGAATGGAGATCAGGAAGGATCATGGCTGGCTGGCTCCATTGTCTGTCAGCTGATTGATGGGATTAAGGTTTCATTAGGTCCGGATTCATTACCATCTCTCTAGCTGTCGGCTTGTCTGTCTGTCTGTTTGTTTGTCTGTCAGTCAGTTTACACGCACACGCACACACACAGACACACACACACACACACACACACACACACACACACACACACACACACACACACACACACACACATACACGCGCGCGCGCGCACACAGACACAGACACAGACACACACACACACACACACACACACACACACACACACACACACACACACACACACACACACACACACACACACACACGCGCGCGCGGGCGCGCACGCCTGCACGCCCGCACGCACACATACGGGTGAACAGAGAGAGAGAGAGAGAGAGAGAGAGAGAGAGAGAGAGAGAGAGAGAGAGAGAGAGAGAATCGTGTGTGTGTAACGTTTTTTAAGTTTGTTTTAATTTGATTTAAGTATCTTTTTACTGGCTTGATAAGCCATCTTTCGTACTGGTCGTTGCTTTTATCTATTATTAACCTAGCACTAAATACTACAACATATGCAGAGAAGAGAGAGAGAGAGAGAGAGAGAGAGAGAGAGAGAGAGAGAGAGAGAGAGAGAGAGAGAGAGAGGCGAGAGAGAGAGAGAGAGAGAGAGAGAGACAGACAGACAGACAGACAGACAGACAGACAGAGGCAGATATAGAAAGATAGATACAGGCTGCATCCACATTTAGAAAGAGAAGAGATAGTCCAGTCATATTAGGTAAAAATTAGAGGGCAACCCAGAAAAAAAGGTTATAGTTTTCATATTTGGTACACTGATAGTACCATTATGAAAATGAAATTCTGAAAGTTCCAAAAAATATCCAGTGTGAGCAACAGGGTTAAATATTGTGTCGAATATACCCCCGTTTTTGATCATCGCGACAGAAGATGCTGATAAGGGCTGGTTTGCTAGGAAGCAAAATACTAAGCCTTGGCCATAAAACTGTGTCCCATTGTTTAAAAATAGATTTAAATTTAAAATGCTGTAAGCAATAAACATACATATTAAGACTTAAATATGCAAAAAAAAAAAAAAATGATTACACGATACCGATAGGATGCTGATATCACGTTAAGTAAGCTATAAGTTAAAGTTTGGATGACAAACAGTGCTATGCCAGATTTTTTTCAGACAAAATCTCTGACAAAAAAAATCAAGGTCATCCTGTGGATGCAGGAAAAGTAAGTGCTTTTGAAAAGCTTTGTGCATTTCTCTATGACAATGATGAATGTCAATATTCTTTTGCCGAGCTTAAAGAATACATGAAGGAAAAGGGAAAAAAAAAATACAGCAGGAAGCATCTAAAAGACAAGCTCAAAGCGACCTCTGGGGACAATATCACCATAACTGAGCTACCAGGTGAAACATGGAGTGGTGCGTTTCGGAGACACTGCACAAAAGATTCTTCACAAGACCTGGTGCACAGCCAGGGCGTCTGACGAAAAGACTGAACGAAAACGAATAGTTAAGACAGCAGCAGCAATCATTCGAGAGGATATCAGGTCTTGCATCTTTGATTGGAATGCATATCCAGCTGCGACTGAGCTGCAAAAAAAAGCTGGGGCAATGATCCCAGAAACACTGGCTTGTTTCGTTGATGGCGTCACGCAACCTCGAAAAGGAAGAAGCAAAATCACAGACCGAAAGTCTACAACTATCCAGCATGCTATTGTAGCAGCATGCCGTCCAAGATCCTTTGTTTCGCCTGTTCTTTTAAGTGTTGCCGTGTACATTCATCGAAAATATGGCCCTAAAGATCTCATGAATTTGCTGCATAATCTTGGGGTTGCTGGGAGTATGCTGAAGCTGTCAGGTCCGAAAGTTCCCTTCTTATTCACTCACCATCGTCTGATAGTATTGCAGCTGACGGGTTTATGCAGTTTACATTTGACAATGCTGATTTCAACACAGACACCCTTGATGGACATGACACTTTTCATGCAATGGGAGGTATCGTGTGCATCACTCCAGCAAAGAATATTGAAGGGAATAAACCAATACTAAGATGCAAAGGTCATGTTTCTTGTGCAGACATCGTTGGAACATTTGGAAATGCACCTATCAAAGCACATAAAAAGCCAGAGACGCCAGGACTGCAAGAAATCGTGATCAAAAGCCTCTCGTTGTCTTCAGAAGAAGCGCAGCGATCATCGAATATGGCCATGAAATTGGATTCTTTATGGATGACAGGATGTATTCTTAAAATACTACCCCGACTATCATGGGGGCTGGCTTCATGGAAAAAGCCAAGCAAAGTTCAGGAACGTTTGAAGTCAGTTCAGTTGATGCACTTTCCATTCATTAACCTTGACCCATCAAATCCCAGTACCATTTACACAGCTCTGATGTTTGCCATCACTGAGGGCAAGAAGAACAAGAAAGCAAATTGCATTGTGACATTTGATCAAACGTTGTACCAGAAAGCTTCAGAAATTGTGGCTGCTTCACCAGCAGACCTAGGTAGTGTGGTTGTCAGGCTTGGTAGTTTCCATTTGTTGATGTCCTTCCTGGGTGCAGTTGGCAGCATTATGGCAGGAACTGGGTTGGAGGAACTCTGGAACACTGTGTATGCCCCATCATCTGTTACGCACATCATTTCTGGCCATGCCTACTCTAGAGCACTCAGAGCACACTTTCTGACCCAAAAGGCTTTGGCAAGTGTACTGTTGAAGAAATCAAATGTGCTTGACGAGAGCTGCATAGAAAGTCTTCGTCAGATGTACTCAAGGCTTTTGAGAGATTCAAATCTTGAGAGGTTTTCTTCTTCAGAAGACATTACGCGGCTGTGTGACAGCTTGCAACAAATATGTGAACACATGAAAGGTATCAACCGGACAGCTGAGCTGTGAATACAATATTTTGAGCTTGTACACATCATGAGACTGTTTGTCCGTGCAGAGAGAACTGGGAACTGGCATCTACATGTGTACACACAGTGAAACAGATGTGTCTCCCTACCTGCATGCTGCAGGACACCTTGCCTACGCCAGATCAGCCACCCTCTACGTGCAGCAGATGGAAGAACTTCCCTCTCATGCCCAGTACCAGTTTGTGGAGTCAGGCTACTTCACAATCCGCCACACTGAAAAATTCTGGAGTGGGGTATGGTCTGACATGCCCATTGAGCAAGTCTTGACGAGAGCCATGAAAACTTCTGGAGGACTCACTGGTGGACGAGGAGTCTCTGACAGCACATTTGCTCGTTGGGTCCTGTCGCTGCCTCTGACAGTTGCGTTGTGCAACAGCCTTGAGGACTTTGCTGGTGTTGTCCATGAAACATCAGAGCAACACAAGGAACTTCCATCTTCCAGACAAGTGAAAGACAACATGATGTGGACAGTTTCATCCAGTGGTTCTCATGCCACATGCCCTTTGAAGACAGGCCATCCCTGCTTGCTGGTCAGCTTATCAACTGGTGTGATTGCTGATGATTCTGTCAACTGTGACAATGCTTTCTATGTCGGGAGTGGCTCACAGAAGAACATGATTGGCAAAACCTTTGCGGAGGTGAAGCTGCAGCGAAAAACTAAAGTCAAGTCTCTTGCTTCTATGACCAGTTCAGTGAAGATCAGGAGACAGGAAGTGGTCGTTCAGCCACAGCAGATGCTAAATCGTATTTTTTTCCATTGTGGACTCGGCTACTGATTTAGCTACATACATGAAGTATGAACTTGCCACTCGACCACCCTCACTGTTGGATGACATCTCCATGCGACGACCTTCAAAAGCTGCACTGGCATCCCTTTTTGCTGCTCTTCTTCCACCTGTGTCTAATGACTTGCCTCAAGATCTGGTCTATGTCATCCATGGAGGTCATCTACTGCACAGCGTTTTGTGGCCATGCCCAGCTACTTACGAGGAGATTTGTGAGACATACGTGAGACACATAGCCACTTACTATGGAAAGAATGCCACAGTGATTTTGGATGTTTATGCTGGATCACCATCTACAAAGTCTG
>JADBJO010002828.1:22500-27500 GCA_016801955.1 Conus betulinus | reverse complement strand
GTCTGTTTGTTCTTTCTTTTTTTTTTTGCTTTCTCTCACTTTCCTTTTCTTTGTTGCAACAAAGAGAATGAATGTGACAGTACACCAAACATTAACACATTAATAAATCCAGAAGCCCTTGTATCAAACACTAAAATTCTAAAGTTTCATGTGATTATGTCCATCGGTAAAACAACATACAGATTTGCAGGGCGAATGAGAGTTGATACAGCACAAAAAAGAAATAGTTTGAGAAATGGGAGGATGAAGGACTCACAAAAAAAAAAAGGAAAAAAGACAGAAATTGAAAAAAGATGTGAAAACATTAGAGGTCGGAGGGAAAAAAAAAAAAAAAAGAAAAATAAAAAAAAAAATATGTATATATATATATATATGTGTGTGTGACTGAAGAATTGTAGCCTATATATGCTTTGACCCAAGAATTGTTAGCCTGCACTTGTTTTAAATACTATATATATATGTATCATATATATATATATATATATATATATATATATATATATATATATATATATATATATATATATCAAAGTGAGTTTGAAAGACAACAATGTATGACTAGCCCACATGGTATTCATCTGTACTGAACTTAGATGTGCTAGTCAAAAACTGCCTATTAAAACTGGTAAACATTATAATGCAAAAAATAAAACAAATGCTCTTTATGAGCGAAAATTCGGTGATGAGTGTTTGATCAGCTGAGCTGTTATGATAAAACACTCGGCCACACTCCCTGTACAGAGTACTTTAATAACACCTCTCAATCTGACACCCTGATCAGACTATTTTAATAACACCACTCAATCTGACACCCTGTACAAACTATTTTGATTACACTACTCCACGTTTCATCTTGTTCAGGTTACTTTAATTACACCACTCAATATTACACCCGGTAGAAACTATTTTTATTACACCTCTCAAGCTCACACCTTGTACAGATTACTTTACTAACACCATTCACTGTAACACCCTGTACAGACTATTTTAATTACATCTCTCAATCGGACACCCTGTACAGATTATTTTAATAACTTCTCTCAAATTGACACCCTGTAAGACTATTTTAATTATACCACACAATCTGACAACTTGTACAGACTATTTTAATAGCACATCTCAATGTAACACCCTGTACAGACTATTTTAATTACACCTCTCAATGTAACACCCTTACAGACCATTTTAATTACACCTCTCAATGTAACACCCTTACAGACTATTTTTAATTACACCTCTCAATGTACACCCTTACAGACTATTTTAATTACACCTCTCAATGTAACACCCTTACAGACTATTTTAATTACACCTCTCAATGTAACACCCTGTTCAGACTATTTTAATCATACCACACAATCTGACACCCTGTTCAGACTATTTTAATTGCACCTCTCAATGTAACACCCTGTACATATTATTTCAATGACACTTCTCAATGTAACACACTGTACAGACTATTTCAATGACACTTCTCAATGTAACACACTGTACAGCCTTTTTCAATGACACTTCTCAATGTAACACACTGTACAGACTTTTTCCATGACACTTCTCAATGTAACACACTGTACAGACTTTTTAATGACACCAGTTACACTATTAAAATAACACAACTGAATCTGACACCCTGTACAGACTATTTTATTACCACCATTCAACCTGACACCCTGTTAGACTAGTTTTCATAATACCACTCAATCTGACACCCTG
The DNA here is from genome assembly GCA_016801955.1 of Conus betulinus. Taxonomy (NCBI): domain Eukaryota; kingdom Metazoa; phylum Mollusca; class Gastropoda; order Neogastropoda; family Conidae; genus Conus; species Conus betulinus. The sequence continues at coordinate 25,787 of JADBJO010002828.1, read as the reverse complement.
TACAGACTATTTTAATATAACACCAGTCAACCTGACACCCTGTACAGGCTATTTTAATAATACCACTCAATCTGACACCGTGTACAGACTATTTTAATAACACCACTCAACCTGACATCCTGTGCAGACTATTTTAATAACACCACTCAACCTGACACCCTGTATAGACTAGTTTGATAATACCACTCAATCTGACACCCTGTACAGACTATTTCAATAACACCACTCAACCTGACACCCTGTACAGACTAGTTTAATAATACCACTCAATCTGACACCGTGTACAGACTATTTTAATAACACCACTCAATCTGACATCCTGTGCAGACTATTTTAATAACACCACCCAATCTGACACCCTGTACAGACAATTTTAATACCACCACTCGATCTGATACCCTGTTCAGTCTATTTGTAATAGCACCACTCAATGTAACCCCCTGTACAGACTATTTTAACTACACCACTCAGTCTGACACCCTAGTACAGACTATTTTAATAACACCACTCAATCTTACACCCTGTACAGATTATTTTAGTCTTATCACCCAATCTGACACCCTATTCAGATGATGGGGTAGGGGTAGGGGGTGGGGGGGGGGGGGGGGGGGGGGGGGGGGGGGGGGGGGGGGGGGGGGGGGGACCCGGAACAGTTGAACTCCCAAGATGTTGAGGTGGAACCAGGCGTCACGTTGTTCAACTCGTCTCGATTTTCCAGGGGGAGAGATGGGTATGGATCTCGCTCATCATCTCTGCACAGTTACCTGCCTGTGTTTTCAGGATGATTCTTCTTCCGGGAAGACAACTCTTCTTCCGGTAAGACAACTCTTCTTCCGGGAGGAGTTTTAGATCTCTACGTACCTCCTTTTTCCTCCTCCTTTCCCATCCTCTCTCTCTCCAGTGTCCGGCACTACACATGAATAATGTATATCTCGACGGAAGGAAGGTGATTACTTCCCTTCTTCATGCCGCTTTGTGAAGAATGACAGATTGTTGTGCTGTTCTCTCTCTCTCTCTCTCTCTCTCTCTCTCTCTCTCTCTCTCTCTCTCCCCCCCTCTCTCCCCCCCCCCCCCCCCCCCTCATCTCCCAGCCCTTTCCTTTCGGTGTCTACCAATCTTTCCTTTCTCTGTCTAGAAACCTGTTGTGTGTGTGTGTGTGTGTGTGTGTGTGAACCTGTGTGTGTGTGTGAGTGTGTGTGTGTGTGTGTGTGTGTGTGTGTGTGTGTGTGTGTGTGTGTGTGTGTGTGTGTGTGTGTGTGACTGTGACTGCTGCTGCGACAACCGCTACACTACAGCTACTACTACTACTACTACTACTACTACTACTACTACTACTACCATTGCGACTGCTGCTGCTGCTGCTGTTACACTCCTACTGATTACAATATTAATTACGATAACAACAACAACAACATAATGATGATGATATGATGATGATGATGATGATATGATGATGAAATAATAACAATAATAATAATAATAACAACATTACTAATGATATGATACTACTACTACTACTACTAATTTTACTACTACTACTACTACTACTACTACTACTACTCACAATTATAATAAAAATAATATATAAGTTAAGGACCATAATGGTAATGATGATGAACATGATGTAACAACAACAAATATGATGATGATGATTTATGATGATGATGATGATGATGATGATGATGAGATGATGAATAATTACAATGATGATTTGATCTCGATGAGAAATATGACAATAGTGATGATGATGATGATGATGATGATGATGATGATGGTGAGAACGATGATGATGATGATGATGATGATGATGATGATGATGATGATGATGATGATGAGTAATAGTTAAAAATGATATTTCCTGTTTTCTTATATGTCGGAGGTCAGTTTGCAAGAAGACTTGGTGCATTTTGGGCTGTGCATTGCAACTGACCACTACCTGACACATGGACAACACGCCCTCCCTTTCGTCAGATGTCCAAGCCGCATGAATAATAACAATTGTACAAGTTGAAGTAGTAGTGTGGTATTGGTGGTACTGGTGGTGGTAGTAGTGTGGTAGTAGTAGTAGTTGTACTAATAGTAGTAGTAGTAGCTGGAGTTGTAGCAGCAGTAATGTTGATAATAATAATGTTAATAATGATGTTTAAGCACTAAGATTAAGATTATTATGACATCGATACTGATATACTGATGATGATGATGATAATAATGATAATGATGTGATGATGATGCATAATGATGATGACGACAAAGATAGTGGTGATGATGATGGTGATGATGATGATGATGATGATGATGATGATGATGATGACGATGATGATATCAACAATAGTCAACTATGGAAAACTAATAATCATAGTCATTATCATCATCATCATCATCATCATCATCATCTCTGAAAAAAAAAATGGAATGATTGTCCAGTAGAGAACGTAGTCGCCCTGAAAGCTACAAAATTCTATGATTCATATCTTGCATATTACATCTCTCTCTCTCTCTCTCTCTCTCTCTCTCTCTCTCTTCTCTCTTCTTCTTCTTCTTCTTTCTTCTTCTTCTCTCTTCTTCTCTGTCTCTGTTTCTCTCTCTCTCTCTCTCTCTCTCTCTCTCTCTCTCTCTCTCTCTCTCTCTCTCTCTGCCATCTTGTTTAAACTAAGTCTCCTTCTGTGTCTTTCACTTCTGCTGAAGTTGCTAAAGAATTTTCATTGTTTCTTTACAAAGCCTTTAAATTGAGAGAAGTTCTTGCTTATTGAACATATGACAATGATTTGCTTTTGGCACATTACATATTATAATTGTTTATCATTATTGTGCTGTATATGTTCACACACCCCTTCGTTAGGGGCCATGACCTATTACGAATAAATCATCTGAATCTGAATCTCTCTCTCTCTCTCTCTCTCTCTCTCTCTCTCTCTCTCTCTCTGCCTCCAGGGCCTTGATTAATTGTCTAGGTGACTGACTATCTATCTAGTTGATATCCCACGTCGTGTTCCATTTCACACAGATTTCCAGTGAACAGTATGCGACTGACGCACGAAAAAACACCCGTGACACAACAGAATTGAGAGACTGACCCAGTTCTGTCGAAAAAGTCCACTTCTACAGGTAACAACCCTACCCTTTTTCCCTCAACCTCTCCATCCGTCCCACCCACCCACTCACGATAGACTCAAGGGTGCCGGTTAAATACGGCGACGTGGGAACAGCAGGCAGCTTTCCGCATAGTAAACATCTACTTTGCGCAACACACAGCAGCAGCAAAAACAACAACAGCAATGCTACGACGA
>JADBJO010002828.1:0-20000 GCA_016801955.1 Conus betulinus | reverse complement strand
CGGAAACAAACAAACAAGACCAATCGTGAGATCACGCATGTTCTCCGACTATTTTTCCTCAGTTTTTCTCAGTGGCTCATTGGCTCAGCAACAAGAACAAAATCAGACACGAAAAGGATAAAACAAAATCGATATAAAGTCATAGACATCACTGATGTGTTGATTATGCAAAATCTGTGATAAATGGAAACGACAATTATTCGTAAGTAATGAACAATTTTGTATCTTGAAACAGGTTATTTACCGTCTCAAAACAAGAAAAAGGATCAACCGTAATCGGCTGAAGGCGTTTCGAACAAACAAGTGGGGTAACTCTTGCTCCCATGAGGAAAGAAACACACGCCATAAATCCCAAAGAAATGCTGCTTACGACACTGAATCGCCTAGCAGATATGACAGCACAGAGCACACAGAACAAGCAAGGAAACATTCCCCCCAAAAGATGTTCCAAGCTGTACCAGAAACATCCTGCACAGCAACAGCAACAACAACTGGAGAAATGAACAAATACAAATTAACATTCATTCCAGACTGGCACAGCCTTTTCGATCTTGAATATAGTCAGACAAGTACATGGACGAACAGAGACAAGTACAGGTAACTTCGATTTGGTTGAAATGAAACGAAATATGAAATGAGGTGTTTAAATTAAAGAATTTTATTTTACTTGTAAGCACAGTGAGGAGAACATTGCGTTTGAAATTACTTTAATGACACTATCTTGGTCGGTAAATGACTTACTGACTGATTGAATTAACTTATTAATTGATTTGACAGACTGGATTGTCTAGCTTTTTCACACACTCCTTTTGTACCAAGTTGTGTTTGGGCTGCTTACAATTGCCTGTTGAGCTGTCTCCAAGTAAATATAAAATGCGTAAAATCAGATCAGTGAGTACATAAATAAATGAATAAATAAACGAATAATCAAAGCAAAAAGATAAATAAACAAATAAATGAAAACCGTCCGGTTCAGTATTTTAACGACAGACGTAATAATCTAACATTCGACATAGTTTTTTTTTCCCACTGGTCTAATGATGTGAACATTTAGGGCATCGAATCATAAAAACAAAGTAATACGACACCAAGTAAAAAGAAAAACAAGAGAAACCAAACGTTTCCCAAATCCAAGGACGCAGAACAGCGTGAAACAAAGATTATGCCACGGTCTGTTCAGGAATTGTATTTCTTCTCATGGCGAGCAACAAACGTATGCCACTAGTTCTATGAGAAATAAAAAAAAAACACATAAATAAATACAACAATGGCTGCGCTAGGATGGACATAAATCGCCTAAGCTACAAGTAAATCGAGGAACATTCTCAGCGTGAGACATCGGACACCGTGATCAGGTTTTATAGATGAGGGGTAGGGTTACATTCAACCCGATATCTCCTCTCGCAGGTGGTGGACGCTTGAACCAGACGTGATGCGGGCGGTACACTACCTTCTGCCCAACCACCGTCTCGTCCAATCACATATCAGCCAGTCACGTGTTGCCCAATCATGTTTTGTCCAATCGCGTTTCGCCTATTGCGTCTTCATCTCATTACGTTTCCCTAAACCAGACAGAACCCAGTTGTTTCAAATCATTGGTTGTTTGAATATATTTCTGTTGTAGACTTTACGAACAGGTGAAAACGTTACTTTTTTTGCTTAAATTGCGTTAATGATGATATAACAGATTCTGATGATGACAATTATATATGTTAAAATATAGATATATAGATGAAGAAAGAAATTCATCAGCACTTGGGCACATTCAGTGAGTGTGTAATCAAACACATATGTTTGGGGACAGGCCAAACCATTAACTGCGTTCACATTACCCACTCACGATCCAAGTAAACATTAGTCAATATCTCATCTATTCCCGCTCACACACTTGGTGATTTCGAAAAGCTTGCAGACAAAAATACAGTTTGGGTTTATGGTGGGTGAAAATTTGGATGAAACATTACACTTGAACTTCTTAGAGCCTGAGAGAAGAACGTTCTGGAAACCCTTGGTGGGGGTGGTGGTGGTGGGGGGGGGGGGGGGGGGCTTATAAACTGCACTTTCTGGTCTTCAGTATAAGAGATTGTACTCAAGTGTTCTTGCTCTGTGTGGGCCCTGGCACTAACTGGACAGGGAATATTGAAACAATAGCGAGTCCCTGATGACCGTGACCCAATAACTCGTTTCGTTTTGGTTGCAAATAGAAGCTCTGCCATAATTTCCGTGCTCACAAGAAGCAAGCTAACAGGTCAGATGAAAATACTAGAGATCTGTCCTTTTTTGAGCGTGTGCAAGTGTGTCTCAGCTGACATTTTACATACAAAAATACAACTCATTTTCTTCGTTTCATTCAAACAAAAGTTACGTATCATAGATAAAATCAGGTGCTCATAACCAGAAAACACTTTGAAGCCTCGTAAGATCAGGTGCAAATGACTTTTAAAAAATACTTTGAAAAACAGTTCAGTGCCGATTTTGTGGTGTATTCCTTTAGCGTTGGCTGCGTCACTTGGTACTACAAAACTTCAGCGCATGTGGAGTACTTTTTGCCTGCTTTAGGGCTGGCTGGCTGTTTACGGCCTTATATGACCCATTACCTAAATGGAGGTAACTCCTTTCTATTGGAAACAGCGACAATGAGATGACGTAACTGAACCAACGCTACGTCTGTGGTCTGTGGCTCTCGGTGATGATCTCATCCATGTTAAGTTTCGGCATCTTGATAAGACTTCACAGACATCCCCTAAAACAGAGTTCACTGTAACTGTGCAGGTTTAGCTAATAAGCAGTTTGTTCCTCCCTCCATTGCAAGAATTTCCGAACATGGTCTGTTAAGTATGAGGACAAAGGAATTTGTCGAAATGTGATCGGGTGAAACATGACGTACCCGATAAGCCGGCACGGGTGATGCAGGCTGCAGGTCAAGCCATATTGTTGGCAGGGCCCAGCTTAGCACAGATACCACTTCAAAGCTGTGACTCCCTCTTGTACAGCCACACGCCCAGCCACAGAGGATGCTGGACGAAGCAGCAACACAACAGACAGCACACCTGTTGTGGGCAGTGGAAAAGACTGGAGTGGTCAAACCGACGCCTGTATCCTGTCGCACGTGATTGAAGGATAGATGGCGGTAGCGACATCCTGGCTGCCCGAACGTTTTGTCATAGCGTCTCCATGGTCTGTTGACGTGTTGTCATAGCGTCTCCATGGTCTGTTGACGTGTTGTCATAGCGTCTCTATGGTCTGTTGACGTGTTGTCATAGCGTTCTCCATGGTCTGTTGATGTGTTGTCATAGCGTCTCCATGGTCTGTTGATGTGTTATCATAGCGTCTCCATGGTCTGTTGACGTGTTGTCATAGCGTCTCCATGGTCTGTTGACGTGTTGTCATAGCGTCTCTATGGTCTGTTGTCGTGTTGTTGTAGCGTCTCTATGGTCTGTTGACGTGTTGTCATAGCGTCTTTTATGGTCTGTTGACGTATTTGTCATAGCGTCTCTATGGTCTGTTGAAGTGTTGTTATAGCGTCTCTATGGTCTGTTGACGTATTGTCATAGCGTCTCCAGGGTCTGTTGACGTGTTGTCACAGCGTCTCTATGGTCTGTTGACGTACTGTCATAGCGTCTCTAGGGTCTGTTGACGTGGGATAAGACTGATGAAATTTCTGTCCCCCCACACACCACACCATCCCCCCCCGCCCGTCCATCCCCTCTCTCGCTCTCTCTCTCTCTCTCTCCTCTGTCTCTCTCTTTGTCTCTCTATCTCCTTCTTTATCTCTCCTCTCTCTTTCTGTTCTCTCTCTCCCATCCTTCTTCTCATCCACTCCTCTCTCCCCTCCCCTGCCCTCCCTCTATCCGCTCCTGTCTCTGTCTCTCCCTTCTTTCTCTCTCCCCCGCCCATCCCCCGTTCCCTCCTTTATCCACTCCTCTCTCTCTCTCGCTCTCTCTCTCTCTCTCTTCTCTCTCTCTCTCCCCGTTCCCCCTTCTCTCTCCCATTTTCTCCCTCCCTCCCCCCCTCTCTCTCTCTCCCGTTCCCTCCTCCCCCCCCCTCTCTCTCTCCCGTTTCCGCCCTCCATTACTCTTTCTCTCTCTCTTCTCCCGTTCCCTCCCTCTCCCTCCCACCTCTCTCCCTCTTTGTCTCTCTCTCTCTCTCCCTTCAATTCCCTCCCTCCCTCTCTCTCTCTCTCCCGTGCCCTCCCTCCCTCTCTCCCGTTCCTCTCCCTCCCTTTCGCCCTCTCTCTCTCTCTCTCTCTCTCTCTCTCTCTCTCTCTCCTCTCTGTTCCCTCCCTCCCTCCCCCCTCCCTCCCCCCTCTCTCCCTTCACTTTGTCTCTGTCTCTCTCGTTTCTCCCTCCCTCTCTCTACTCCCTTCTCTCCCCCCTCTCTCTCTTCTCTCTCTCCTCTTCCCGTTCCTTTCTTCCTTTCTCTCTCTCTTTGTTTCTCTCTCTCTCCCGTTCCCTCCCTCTCTCTCCCTCCTCTCTCTCTCATCAATTCAATTTCTGTTTGTTTCTGTCTGTCTGTCAATCTATCTCTGTCTGTCTATCTGTCTGTCTGTCTCTCTCTGTCTCGTTCTGTCTCTGTCTCTGTCTCTCTGTCTGTCTGTCTGTCTGTCTGTCTGTCTGTCTGTCTGTCTGTCTCTCTCTCTCTCTCTCTCTCTCTCTCTCTCTCTCTCTCCACACACACACACACACACACACACACACACACACACACATACGCACATACACACACATGTGCACTTTTTTTTTGCACACATAAATGTTCGTACACACACATGAACACACATATGCACTAGTGCACGCACGTGCGTACGCACACACACACACAACACACACACACACACACACACACACACACACTCACACACACACACACATTCTAACGCTCACGTTCTTTGTTTTTTTGTTTTGTTTTTGTTTATTTGTTTTCGTCGAAGTTTGATCTGTCTTAACAGCTGGAAAGCAAATAATAATAATAATAATAATGATGATGATGATGATGATGAATAATAATAATATAATACATCCAAATTCCTTATCTTAACGCTATTTCACAAGATATCTCTTCCAGATCAAGATCGTTGTCCCAGATGCAGCGCGCAGTATTTCTTCCTGAGGGTTGCCTGAGGGATGTTTTTATTACTAAGAGTACTTATATAGCGCCTGTCCCCGGCCACAGACCAAGCTCTAAGCGCTGTACAATCCGCATTCCCCCGTTTACACAGCGGGCTGCCTACCTGGGTAGAGCCGACTGAAGAGCTGCCTGCTGGCGCTTCATTCACTCGTTTCCCGTGTCATTCAGTCAGTATGTTCATTCAGTTTAACTATTCTTTGATTTTTTTCAATTTTTTTACGCAGAGTGCATGCTATGTGTATCGCGTCATCCATACCAACGGCCAAACTGGCCGTCTCTTCCGAAAGTTGGTGGTGATGGGATTTAACGTGTGTGCAATATGTAATGCGTGCGTTCACACACGGAACCTCGGTTTATAGTCGCATTCGAAGGACTCTTTGAGAAATGGGGTCAGAACCAATGCTAACTCCGAGGGAACACCTTCCCCCGCCCCCCCACCCCTCCCCCCACCCCGGCCGTACCTAAACGTCCCAGCTGAGATCCGAACCTGCAACCCCAGGATTAGCAGAACTCATCCAGGTATGGATGTCCATGGCAGTCGGAGCGAGCAGCGTCGGGAGTAGTTTACACTGACGGTGAAACAGATAACAACATTCAAGAACAAAGAATAAATAGATTAAAAAAAAAAAAAAAAAAAGATTTCTGCTCCCTCTTTAGTCTCCCTAACCAGTGTATGTGTGTGTGTGTGTGTGTGTGTGTGTGTGTGTGTGTGTGTGTGTGTGTGTGTGTGTGTGTGTGTGTGTGTGTGTGTGCTTGCTCGCGCGCAAGCGTGTGTATGTGTGCGTGTGCGTGTGTGTGTGTGTGTGTGTGTGTGGTGTGTGTGTGTGTCCCGACCGTGCGCGCATGTGTGTGTGCGTGGCGTGTGTGTGTGTGTGTGTGTGTGTGTGTGTGTGTGTGTGTGTGTGGTGTGATACCTTTTTTGATTATTGTTCCCCATGCTCTTCCATAAAGACGTCTCCCTAATGACAAATTCTGCGTTGCAACTCTTAACATAAAAGACATCTCCATAATAGCAAATTTTGTGTTACACGCTCTCTTATATATAGATGCCTCCATAATGGCAAAATCTGGATTATGATTTTTTTTAAACATGCATCCGTGTCATTCGTCGTAAAATATTATGGTAGCAAAAGCAAGTGTTATGAAAAAAAAAAGTCTAATTCAATGCAGTGCTTGAAGACTTATCGTCATTATTATAGTCCATCTCATTCTATATTGATCTCCGCTTGTCCGTTAGTCTGTCCTACTCCTGGCGCTGCCTCTCTCTCTCTCTCTCTCTCTCGCTCGCTCGCTCTCTCGGTCGTGAAATCGAGTCAGGGTCCCTTCAAGTCACCAAGCTAAGAGCCGAAATCGAAACCTTCTGTGTAAGAAATAAATCAGCAGTGCAGTGCAGAAGACAAGGTACACGGACAGAGAGAGAGAGAGAGAGAGAGGAGAGAGAGAGAGAGAGAGAGAGGGACGGAGGGGAGGGACGGAGGGAGACAGAAGGGAAGAAACCCGGTGGAAGGAGTCGCCGAATCGGAAGGAAACTCCCCTTCAGCTAAATCAAAGGAACAAAGGCACGCCACTTTTGGAGTGCCAAACAGAGACCACAATGACCCTAAAACTGGCAAGGCTTAGCTGACCGACTCCCTCTACGGGGCTGGGAAGGGAGGTGGGAGGGAGGGTTAGGATGGGAGAAGAGAGAGCAGTAAATGGAGTTTAGAGGGGGCTGTGTGGGGGGGGGGGGGGGGGGGGGGGGGGGGGGGCGAGGCGCGCTCACTCAGCACAACCACCTGCGTGAGAGGTTTTTTAAAAAAAAAAAAAAAAGTCACGACTTACAAGAAACGGCCAAAACTACATACTAGGCTGGTACTTAAGACTGGTGGTAGTTGGAGAGAGATAGACTTTTTGTTTTCTTTCTTTCTTGCTTGCCTGGGAGATGACTAGATGTGGGACTGTCTCGTGGCCAACAGGAAAAGAAGGAGGAGGACACTTAACGTTTTGTTTGGCGGTGGCCGTTGTATGCCGACAGTGCGCGCCCAAGGATGTGTGTTGTGCAACATCTTCGTCAGCGTAGATTTCCCTGTGTGAATGAAATTCGGGTTCTGGTGACCAGGCTGATGGCGCGCGCCTTAGTACAGCGACACTTCTCTGTCTGTCTGTCTGTCTGTCTGTCTGTCTCTCTCTCTCTCTCTCTTCTCTCTCTCTCTCTCTCTCTCTCTCTCTCTCTCTCTCTCTCTCTCCCCCCCCCCCCCTTGATGCCTTCCATGCACGTGGATTTTCTTTAGTTATTTTTACAAAAGTGGATTTTCCTTTTTTTTGCAGTCATTTCTTTCTTTATCTACTGGTCTATTTATTCATTTATTATCTATCTTCTTTCTTTCTTCTTGACGCGGGACTACGTCTCCCCTCGTCGTCTTGGGTTCTTTGGCGTGCGTAAGTGCATGGCGTGCACAAGACCTCGGTTGATTGATTGTTTCATCTGAAAAGACTAGTGGAAAGAGAAGGGGGAAAACAGAGGAGAGGGACCGTGTGGAGATTCGAACCACACACCCATATTGTTCTCGCTCTTTTGTCAACTGTACGTTATCAACGGGGTCACTTTTCCCTACTGTTGCTGATTTGAAGTGCGCGCGGATTTTCTGGTTGGTGTGTGTGTGTTGGTCTATTTCGTCAGTTTTCTTTATGTGCTTAATAGATTGATGTGATTGTTCCATTGACTTTTTTTTTTTAAAGGATAGAGACTTCGTGAAACCTTTTATAGCTTTTGATTGATCGATTGTTTTGGTGATTTATTTATTTATGTGCTTATTTATTTGTTTATTTTCTTACAAAGTGGAAGTGCCTCTATTATCCTCCCCCCATCCTCCTCCCCCCCCCCCCCCCCCCCGCCTCATGTAACGCGTTTTTTTTTTTTTTCGTTGGCACAGCTAGATTAAAAAAAAAAAAAAACTATTCTACTGATATTCGCTAATACTTTATGTTTTGATCGTTTGTTCCATTTTGTTTTCGTTCAATCATTTAGTTCTTTTTCCTTCATATACAGATTGATAGACAAGCAGGTAGGCAGGCAGACAGACAGACAGATAGGTAGATAGACAGATTGTCAGATATATAGATATATAGATAAAACAGATAAATAGGCATATAGATAGATTGGTGAGAGAGAGAGAGAGAGAGAGAGAGAGAGAGAGAGAGAGAGAGAGAGAGAGAGAGAGAGAGAGCAAACGACCAAAAAAGAACAACATTAAAAAAATCAAAGACAAAAATAAGCATTGACCGCATCTGATTTTGTCCCTAAATTTTGACGGTCTGGTGTACCTCCTGGGCGAGTTCGAGTTCACGTAAAATAAGTTAAATATATTAAATCAAAGCCGTTCACACGTGAACTTGAAAAGGGTTATTTATGAAGACATATTTTTGCATTGACGTATTTGTGTCAGCTTCTGTCATGCTTGATTCCCCACCCCCCACCCCACCCCCCGTTTTTTTTCTGTTTTCCTTTTCGACTGAAACGAATTAATAATTTTGTTGCATCACACACTGTTTTTTGTTTTGTTTGTTTGGCTTGTTTATTTGTTTCTTTCAAGATCGTTTTTTTCCCCCGTATGTTTGCTCGTGTAACTAACGATATCATTGAGTTATTTTCACACTTCCTTTCTATGCATATCCGATTTTCCTTACAATCGGCTGATTTAATGTAAACGTAAGTTAAATAACATTTTAATTGTTGCTTTTTTGCTTTCGTTTTTGTTTGTGTGTGCGTTTTTTGGTTTGGTTTGGTTTTTGTTTAATTTTGTTTTGTTTTCTGTGGAACACTCAAAGAATACGGACTTCCATGTAACACAAAGAGATGGGTTATTTTTCTTTCTTTCTTTCCCCCCCCCCCCTCTCTCTCTCTCTCTCTCTCTCTCTCTCCTCTCTCTCTCTCTCTCTCTCTCTCTCCACCCATCCCCGTTTTCTTTTTAAAGGAAAGTAATGCATGTTTGTTTACTTGGTCAGTTGCTTGTTTATTGGCACATTAGTTAAACTAGGCAGCCAACCGATCATAAATAGTCTGTCAGCCACTCAACCTATTTCAATTACACATTTTGTTCTCTGGTTGGCTGCTTAGTTAGGTAGTTATTTGGTTGGTTGGTCGGTCGGTTGGTTGGTTAGTTAGTTCGTTCGTTTGCTACTTATGTAGTTGATTGGTTGATTGGTTCGTTAGTTGGTTAATCAGCTAGTCAGTCAGTCAGCTAGTAAGTTAGTTAGTTAGTTGGTTAGTTAATAGTTAAGAAGTTAGTTACTTAGTAACTCGGTCACTCAATTAGTAAAGTAGGCAGGAAGGACGTCAGGTAGAGAGGTAGTAACTTAAAAGGGTTAGCACAATTGAAATTTATTTTCAAGAGAATGTGGAATTCAACACTCAGATATAAGGGCATGACACGTGCTCCAAACCACAAACAGTCCTCTAAATCCCAGCACCGTTATTCCACCCGACGGGAAACAAAATGGAAACGCAGAATAGAGCATTTTAATAGATAGTAAATACTCCTAACGACTTGTCAACGGTGAAGTGGCAAAGAAACATAGCCAATGTGAAATTTAAGTTGTATTGCTCTTGTTATTGTTCTTGTTTGTGTTTCTGCTTACATTTCCCATCTCATGAACGTAAGGAATGCCCATCAAAGGTTTATTTTTTCTTTGAGAAGATATGACCTTGAGATAAATTGATGAATCAGAAGCAAGTATCAGATTTACTCTCTCTCTCTCTCTCTCTCTCTCTCTCTCTCTCTCTTTGCCCCGAACGAATAACATTTACTTAGAAGTGCCTACGTTCAATTCCAGACTCGTAAATGGAAGTGGTTTTGAACAGGGTTTTGACTACTTGCAAAGTGAGGTGACTGCAGGTGGAAATTTAAACAAATTTTAGATGTTTGTAATAGCGCGCACCGAGAAATAATAATAAAAAAAAACGGCGACAAACGAATCACAAGACAAACAACAAAAATTAGCACTTTTTTTTTTTGAAATTTGGTTTGCGCTGATATCTTTCTTTCAAAAAATCGTTTTCTCGTGGGCTTAATAACTGATTCTCTCTCTCTCTCTCTCTCTCTCTCTCTCTCTCTCTCTCTCTCTCTTTTTTTTTGTTATAATCTGTTTATGCCATAGAGGCTATGCCGTGAAGCAGTCGTTAACTCTGGAGGTGACACAGTATTTTGTTTCTTCTGTTGTGAGACTGCGCAAACTGCGTTCTTTAATATGTATTATTTACTACTGCTACTGTTGTTATGTCTTGCCTCCTCGCCTTTCTTCTCTACTCCTGTTACTACAAATGCTACTATTACTGGCGCTGCTGCTATCGCTGTTACTGCTGTTCTTACTTGGACTATGTCTACTACTTCGAATCATTATCACGCAGTTAGAAAAATGAAACGCAGATTTTGTTTTCGCTTGAATAGAGTTTATATTTGTGTAAGTCATACAAAGTGAGGTGTAATACAACGAACTCGTAGCCCTCTGCCTAGCGCCGAGGTTTCAACTGTGACAATATTCATTCGCGCGTCATTGCATTTGAAAAGTTCAAATAAAAATTCAGTGGAATTATTACATTTTTCTGTCTTTTTTTTTTTTTAACGTTATATTCTTTCTCTTCATCCTTCCATTCATTTATTCTTTCTTTCTTTCTTCCCCATCTTTCTTTCTCTCTTTTTTTCCTTCATTTATAAACATCATTATCAATAATTGTCGTCGTCATCATCATCACCATCATTGTTATTATCATTATCATTATTATTCCACCACCATTACCACCACCACCTCCACCACCATCTTCATCATCATTATCATTATCCTTACTCTTCTTAATACCATGATTGTCATCACTATGATCATTATCCATGTTGATTTGCCTGTCTTCTCACACACGAGTATTTCATCATGTTGTTTTAAAAGACGTGTAAAGATTAAGAACTATCTGTTATATTTGCCTTTTTTGAGGTGTGCCGAATACAATAAAAACAAACGGAATTGTTTTACAATCAAGAGATTGGAGTAGAACACTCCACAACAAAGTAAAACGAGAAGAGGATAAATAAAAAAAACTTCAGTTCGAACACCTGTCTGAAATTGATTGGAACAGTATACAAAGGAAAGGGGGAAAATGTAATAAGCACAAATCAAGCAGTTGCAGATCAAATACCAACACATGCATCCTTCTGCAAGTTTGATCCATTTCTTCACAGTATAGCTCCACCACACTGATTTCTCATTGGTATGAATCAGACCAACCGCATGACCAATGGAGATACTATCACAGTCCTGGTACATTTTGTTCTCCTAACGAGAAACACAACCTTCCAAAAGCTCGTTGCTAACGTCATTACGGCGTTCTGTCCCCCCCCCCCCCAAAAAAAAAAAAAAAAAGAAAAAAAAAAAAAAAAATAAAAAAAAAATATATATATATATTAAAGGGTAGTAGTTCCGCAAGACAATACAGACAAACAGAATGCAGGACAAAACACATTGCATTTCAACCTCTTGTGTCTTCTTCAGGCAAAAAAACGAACATTAGAACAATGAAAATGAAGAACGTGCAATGACTTACTTTGTCATATTCAGCCCCCCCCCCCCCCCCCCCCCCAAAAAACAAAAAAAAAAAAAAAAAAAAAAACAAGAAAAAAAACAAACAAATAAACAACAACAACAACAAAAAAAACCACCGTTTGGGCGCAGATGGTTGTTTGTTTGGCATAAACCCAGCTGTTTTCCTCAAACATTTACACGAGACCTATCTCATTCCACCAGAAAGATAACAGCTGCGCAGCGGGAACGGCCGATTTATTTGGTGGACACCAGCAAGATTTGTAACTCGCCAATTGAGCTCACTGTTCCACCACTGACACAGACAAGGACGTGTGTTGTGGCTGGCCTTCGAGTGACAGGACAATGGCATTTCACCTGTCTGACAAAATGAACCGGGTTTTGTTTGGGTTTTTGTATCAGTTGTGTTTGTTTTACGCTACTGAGGAATTTTTTTGTAGAGTTTTTGTTTGCTAGTTTGTCCGCGTGTTTCAAATGCAAAAAGTTCGTTTTGTTTGCTTTAAAATTACGTATTGAGGAAACTTTTGTTGAGTTTTTTGTTTGCTGGTTTGCCAGTGTGTTTCAAATGCAAAAAGTTTGTTTTTGCTTTAGAATTGTTTAATTTTATTGGAATAAATTCATTTAGTTTTCTGGGTTTTGTTTAATTCTATGGAATTAATTCATTTAGTCTTTTGGTTTTTGTTTAATTCTATCGGAATTAATTCATTTAGTTTTTGTATGTTTGTTTGTTTGATTTTCTTCTTTTTTTCAGGTTCTTTTAAGGTTGATAGTTTTGTTTTTCTTTTTTTTTTTTTCTTTTACAGGATTTGTACCTGTGTTTTAAAAACCAAACAATTTTTCGAATGTTTAACCTATTGACAATACATTCTTAATAATTCAATTTGTTTTTTAATTTTCAGGGGAAGGAAAAATGACCCTGAGAGGTTTGGTGGGGGTTGTTTTACATACTTTGCAAGTTTTCTGTTCTGTGTGTGTGGGTGTGTGTTGTGTGTGTGTGTGTGTGTGTGTGTTTGTTTTTTTCTCCAGTATGTATGCATATTTGCAAGGCAATTATGTATCTGATTATTTTCTAATTTTTGTTTTGTTTTGTATAGGATTTTTGTTTGGTTTTGTTTTGGTTTGTATTCTTACGACTGGTTTTTGTTTTTGATTGTTACTTTTCTTCAGTATGTATACAAGTTTGAGGAAACAAACGGCTTTTCTAAATTTGTTTGTTCACGTCGTTGTACTTGGAATTCCTTGAAAAGGTCTTGTTTGTTACTCTCCATAGGCATTCATAGATTTGTTTGTTTTTAGTTGGTTAGTTTGCTTTTTTTTTGGTTGGTTGGTTTCAAAAGCGAACCGTTCAATCGTTAATCTTTTTTCTCTTTCTGAAATTGTTGAACAATTGCTGTCAAGAGAGCGTTTAACACATTTTTTAAAATCATTTTGTGCGCAAATTCTACTTGTTTCAAAATCAGACTCTTTTGCTGTCTGTTTTGCTTTGCTTTTTTGACATTTTCTCTCTTTTTCTTATATTTCTTTTAACTTCCGTTCTTTTTCTTGTGTGTGTGTGTGTGTGTGTGTGTGTGTGTGTGTGTGTGTGTGTTTGAAAGAGGTAGAGGAGGAAAATAGAGATGTTGGTGAAGCTCTTCTGAAATATTTATATTTACTACTTAAGCAAACTCGTTCTTTGTTGTCTGTTCTGTGTTGCTTCCTTCATAATCTTTCTTATATATTATGTGTATGAGATTTGTTCATCAGTCTCGCTGATCAAAAAGCAATTACGATGTTTCTTTTTATTTCTTGTTTGTTTGTTTTAGAGTTTTTTTTTTTTCCTTTTCTGTCGTGTTTAAGAAGTGTTACTTTTTTTTACATTCCCACAATATCTGCACGTGTTTTCAAAAGTAAAATCTTTCCCTTTTTTTTTTCAGTTATGTTGATAATCGTTTGATATGCGTTCTTGAGAAGTTGTGTCAGTACTGTCAGCCTGTGAATTGCATGCAGAATCCAAAGACGACAAGGTCCATTAGTTTGCACACAGTCAGTCTCTCTCTCTCTCCTCTCTCTCTCCTCTCTCCGCTCTCTCTCATCCCTCTCTCTCTCCCTCCTCTCTCTCTCCCTCTCCTCCTCCTCTCTCTCTCTCTCTCTCTCTCCTCTCTCTCTCTCTCTCTCTCTGTTTTGTTGTTGTTGTTGTTGTTGTTTCTTTGTAATGGCATCAACAGGATTGTGCGGAAGGACTGGGAAATCTGCTTGATTTTAGTTCCACCGATGTTGCAGGCTCACCAGAAACATGAAATTCAAGCTGGGAATTCTAACGACGGGAATGTCGCAGACATCGTTCTGTCTTACATTTCTGTTACCATGGTTTTGATGAAATTAACACTAACGCCGATAATGCATCATTCATGGTAATGACAATAACAATAATGGTATTAGTAATAACAATAATAACAGTAATGATTATGACAGTAACCAGAAGAAGCAGAAGAAGAACATTGATAATAATGATAATAATGATAGCAGCAGCAGCAGCAGCAGCAGCAGCAGTAGTAGTAGTAGTAGTAGCAGTAGCAGCAGCAGCAGCAGTAGTAGTAGAAAGTACCAGTACTAATAATAATGATAATACATAGTATACCGCAGCAGCAGCAGCGGCGGCGTTAGTAGTAGCAGCAGCATAGCAGTAATAGATGTTGTAGTGATAAGAGGACCTAATAGTAGGAGTATCATCATCATCATCGTCACCATCATCATGAACATGATCATTATAATAATGACAATGAAAATTCTTCTTCTTACTGTTATTATTATCATCATTATCCTCCTCCTCCTCCTCCTCCTCCTCCTCCTTCTCCTCATGATAATAATAATGATGATGATGTTAATAATGATAATTATTATTATAACTATCATTATATTATTGTCAACATTGTTACTATCATTATTCTTATCATCCTCATTCTCATCCTCCTCATCCTCACCACCACCACCACCATGACCACACCTCATTCTGTTCTTCATGTTCGTCTAACTGTGCTTCTTATCCTTTGTTTTGTTCTTCAGCATGTATTTGTTCTTCTCACTCTTCTTCTTCTTCTTCTTCTTTCTCCTTTCTTCTTCTTCTTTTTCCCTTCCGAAGACTGTTACTTTACAGTAAAACTTTTCGCTACGCTCACAAACGGACATAAAGACAGATGGACGTATATATTCGACTACATGATTGATCGTTTAGACAAAGAGACACAAAGACAGATAAACAGATGGTGAATGTACAGAAAACGAAAGTAGTTTCCCCCATTTTTTTCAACAAAGATGCCTTTGTCCAGAATATTTCAGTTCAGGTATTCACAAAACATGATCAAACATAGGTTGTCTGCATCCTGGCAAATGGCGCATGAGCTGGAAATTGAAAGGAAAGCGAAAGAATACCGGTTGATATTTCCTTAGTGAAATATATGATAAGACAAGTTGCATGTGTGTGTGTGTGTGTGTGTGTGTGTGTGTGTGTGTGTTTGTGTGTGTGTGAGTGAGAGGAGAGAGAGAGAGAGAGAGAGAGAGAGAGAGAGAGAGAGAGAGAGAGTCAAAATAGTTTATTCATTAAGGGAATAGCCCCTAAGAAAAGGGGTATACATGTGAAGTCGCACGTGGGTATCGATCATCTTCGTGTTGAATTAACACTTCTTTTTGTGAATGCCTTATATAAATAAAAAGCTAACTTTTAAAGAGGATTTTCATTTGATGATGGAGAGAGAGAGAGAGAGAGAGAGAGAGAGAGAGAGAGAGAGAGAGAGAGAGAGAGAGAGAGAGAGAGAGACATACACACACACACACATACACGCACGAACGCACGCACGCACACTCAAACACACCACACACACACACACACAACACACACACACACACACACACACACACACACACACAGAGGCACGCACGCACGCACACACACACACACACACACACACACACTCAAACACACACACACACACACACACACACACACAAAACACACACACACGCACGCACCACACAACACACACACACACACACACACACACACACACACACACACACACAACAGAGGCGGGAGGTAAAGGAAGTGTGTTGTGTGGAAGGGGGGGTGGTGGTGGGTGGTGGTGGAGGAGCAACGTAATCAAAGGACACTCATCAAAATACACACTGCAGGCAGACAGTCTACGTCTGGCGCCGAAATTATATCCTGTTCTTAATGTTGCAGCTTGCATCATGATTTTTTCAATTTGTTTTTAACCACTGAATAACTTTTGACAAAAAGAAGGACCAGGTCTAAACACGAGGCAGAAATATTCATCATGGCAAACATAATTATAAACTGCTCATTATTTTTCTTCGGATCAGAAGAAAGTTGAATTATATTTGTCAAATAATATTGTTTTCAGCTGCGAAATACAAGTTTGTTGTATGTCTAGGCCAACGGAATGCCGTCGCCAAGGCGCGCGTCGCGTTTTAGCGCCCAATGCAGGAAAGATTTATAATCCCGGCTAATTATCACACCATCCGTTTATAGTTGTAGACGGTTGCAACATCTGTTGGAAAGCGTTCACGAGCAATTAGACGCGCATGTAGACCGATTTTTATAGTAGAATTCTTCTCTTGTTATTTCCACTCGGGTTTTCCGATCCTCTTACTCTCTCTCTCTCTCTCTCTCCCTCCTCTCTCTGTCCTCTCTCTCTCTCTCTCTCTCTCTCGCTCGTTCTCTCTCGCGTCCCTCTGTGTCTTTCTGTTCTGTCTTTCTGTCCTGTCTCTCTGTCTCCTCCTCCTCGCTCTCTCTCCTCCCTCTCCTCTTTCTCTTCTCTCTTCTCTCCTCTCTCTCTCTCTCCTCCTCTCCCTCTCTCTCTCTCCGGTCTCTCTCTCTCCTCTCTCCTCTCTCTCCTCTCTCTCTTCTCATCCTCTCACACAATCGCCCAACCCAAGCCTCCACCCTCAACCCCCCCCCCCCCCCCCCCAAAAAAAAGAGAGAAAAAAAATCGAGCTGCAGGTAACGTTTACCATATTTAAGCTGTTGTTTTTGTTGTTGCTGTTGCTGTTACTGTTGTTTTTGTTGTTGCTGCTGCTGCTGTTGTTTGCTGCTGTTGTTGTTGCGCATGCTGCTGCTGCTGCTTGTGTCGTTTGCTGCTGTTTGTCGTTGTTGTGTGTTGCAGTTGTAGTTACCTCCCTACATAGAGGATCTTGCAGTCCCGTGCTGGTCGCAGTCGCCGGCGACTGTTGGACAGTTTTGTCTGTAAAAACAAGATTCACACAAAAAAGCGAAACCGATTTTGGACGAATCTTCCAGGAACAAAGGAGTGTGGCCTAGGGAATGAAAGCCATGAAATCTGGGGCAGCATTTTTTTTGAGCGGATCTGGATCAAAGTGTGAATCCAAGATCGTTCAGCAGGATTAAAGATGTACAAGGTGATATAACTGCTTCAGAATATACCGACCACAACTTCCCTGGAAGATCTACTTGCAAAGTGAGGCGACTGCAGGCGGAAATCTAAACAAACTTTAAATGTAATTAATAGCGAACCGCCAAAGAAAACGTAGAAAAACGAATCACAAGACAAAACACGATGCGTTTCGACCTCTTAGGTCTTCTTCAGGTAAGATACAAAACACTCAGGACAAACGAAAATGAACGAGCAATCAATTATCTTCATTCTATCGCCTAAGCGGAAGATAGGCGTTGACGTGAATGAAGAGAAGTGATTGCTCGTTCATTTTCTTGCCTTGAGTGTTTTGTATCTTGTCTGAAAACCGAAGACCTAAGAGGTCGAAACGCGTCCTGTTTTTGTCTAAAGATTCGTTTGTCTACGTTTTCTTGGCGGTTCACTATTAATTACATTTAGAATTTTCCCCTGGAAGGGAAAGACGCCTCTAGAATAGATGTCCGCATTACAACAAAAAAAATATCCCGTGAACAGAATATATGTTTAGCATATTTTTCATTTTGAAATAGTCACGGGGAATTTCTCTTTTGATAATGATATCCCCTGCCAATAACAGAAGCTTGTTTGTTTGTTTTGTTTTTCGCTAATGTGCTGAATCAAAAACACGAATCGACCATTCTTATTCTTACTCCCGTCCATCGAAGTTTTGGGCTGCCTACAATACGCGTCGTTATAAACGCGTTCATTGTTTGCTAATGTTTGACTGTAATCCTAGTACACAACAAAACACGCCAACAAAACAAACGAGCAAACAGAAAAATCCTTCTTCTTTCGTCATTGTTACTTTTTTTCCTATTCACAGCTTAATATGATTGCAAGGAATATACCAAGCTTCGACACACGAATTTATTACTTTTTCATTGGTTTACAAGCTGTGTTTGAATATTTCCAAAGAACAGGGCTGTTCGAACTGCATTGTAAAAAATTAAGGTAAAAAAACTGTGTCATCGTGAAAAGAAACGCTTTCCAATGGCACACTGACAAGTGTTGTTTTTACCTGACAGGGATCTGAAAGCTGAAATATCTACCTGACAATCAGAATAGTCTGATTTGTTACTGATTATGAAGAAGCCTATCATCAGACTGATTAAGTGGCACTATCATTCTATACCTTCCTTCCCGTCCCTTCACTCCCGCAGGTCGTCTGTCCGGTTGTCCCTCCCTGCATGCATGTATGCATCCACCCGTCTTTTCGTTCGTGCCTACGACAGTTCGTCCGTCCATCTAACCATCCATCCATCCTCCATCCATCCATCCATCCATCCATCCATCCATCCATCCATCCATCCATCCACGCGGCTGTCTATCCATCATCCATCCATCTGTCCCTGCTCCGTTCTGTCCACTAACCATCATCTTCTTCCATCCGGCAGGTCCATCCATCCATCCATCCATCCATACCATCCATCATGCATCCATCCATCCATTCCGTCCACCCGTCCATCCGTCCATCCATCCATCTGTCTACCCATATCTTTACCATTTCACACCATTTCACCCGTTCTAACCATCGTTCTAAATCCATCATCCATCCACCCCAACCATCCACAGTGTATCCATAAATCCCTCTGTCCATCCAGTTATGTATCACCAGATGTTTTATAAGCAGGCTTGCATTTGTCTGTAAATACGACTAAAACATTCATGACTAGTTCCAAAAAAAATTTTAACTGTAAAAAGAAAAAAAGGAAGGAGGGACAAAGAAAGAAGATAGGAAGGAAGGAAGGAAGGAAGGAAGGAAGGAAGGGAACAAACGAACGAAACGAAAGAAAAAAGAAGCTGATCACAGAGAGGGAAGGAAGCAGTCGCGTATAATTAAACGACATTTTCAGTCACGACACCCACACACACACCACACACAACACACACAACACACACACACACACCACACCACACACACCACATCAACAAACACACACACACACACACACACCACACACACACACACAACACACCACATACACACGTACACACACACATACACACGTACACACACACATACACAGGCACACACACACACACACAAACACACACACACACCACACACACACACACACACACACACACACACACGCACACACTCTCTCTCTCTCTACCCCCACCTCTCTCTCTCTCTCTGTCTCATAAGATCGCACATCATTATCATCGATATCATAAGCTACTAACATGTTCACACGCTGTATGCTACATAGCTGAATTGAAGGGTACACCATGCCAGGATGAATCAGTCACACAGCAACATGTAGCGTAGATTTGAAAGAAAATTACCATTTGCAGTCTGCTGTTGTCTTCTGTTTTCCTTTATTGTAGTTTTTTCCCCAAAGCGAATGAATCCATCAATGATTCCTTGAGTAAAGTAAAACTGAAGACCAATACAAACAATTCATTTCAAACGAAAAGATAGAAAAAAAAAAGCTAACACATTAAAATAAACAAATTATAACAAACAAAGAGCAAGCAAACAAACAACACACCCCGTTATAACCTGAAGTTCATATTGCTACCTGGAGTTAGACCCTATTTTCCCAACAAACGAAAATGCACTACTCAACTGAAGTACCTTTCTCTGACAAGAGAGGACTTCCATACTTTTTTCCTTGACGCCCAAAGCACACACATGACGTGTAACATGAGACATTTATATATTGTATGACGCACTTAGACTTCATATTCTGGCAGTTTTTTCTGCAGCGTAAACTTATTTCGCATCCATCATATTAGCCTTTTTCCTTCAGATATGAAGGCCGCACGACTTATTATGTGGATGTCTATTGACTTTGGTATAATGAAAAAGGGTTGGGTTGGGGGAGGGGGGGGGGGGAGGGTGTGGTCACATGACCTATCCAGTGTACGCTATAA
>JADBJO010002827.1:272382-274882 GCA_016801955.1 Conus betulinus | reverse complement strand
GGTTGAGGGGCGGTGGTGGGGGATGGGACTGGTCATGTGACAAGGTGGCCGATGTTGTAGGTAGAACCCAAAGCACAACGGTCGGGAGTGGAATGGGTGGTGGGGGGGGGGGTGGTGGTGGTAGGGCTCAGGGTTTTCGTTCGGAGGAGGAGAGTCAGTAGGAGCAGAGACGGGGGGGGGGGGGGGGGGGGGGGGGGGGGGGGGGACGCGGGGAGGTCAGGGCAAAAATCATGCGCCACAACAGTTGTCTTCCCATAGAATTGTTGTATTTACTGCTTGAATGCAACACTTGTGTAAATGTCGCTTTGTAACTCTCGAGCATTTTGCCCTAGTGTTAGTATGTCATTTGTCTTGCTGGTTGACATGCTGCGTCAAGAAAAGCCAAAAATCTGCCTGGAACTGTCGTTCTTTGTGGATGATTTTTTGGTTGGATCGAGAGTCTTTTTCATTTTTTTTTTTTCATCCCTGGGAGCTTAAGGCAACGATCAAATTTACACGAATATCTCATTTACAGAATTGTTTAAAAGCAGTTGGAAAAAGAGCACGCTTAGTTGAACACATAAGACATAAGATAAGAAGCTTGCATGCCGTCGTATGATTAGAGCATGGAGCTTAGGAACAGAGGGGCATGAATTAGAACCGTTCCTGGGGGTTATGGCCGGAACACCCAGACGTTCTTACAGCAGACATGATTCAGTTCAGGGAAGGGCAAGATGACGAAAGGAGCGGAACCTTCCAGATCGGTGTGCCCTTAGACACTGTGACTCTCAGTTCACCCCTCTTCCACCATTAGGGTATGAGATTGTTCACCCTTGAGAGTCAGGATGACCAGATTTACGCGATAGATTAAGACATAATCCTTGAGAATCTAGGATGACGAGAATTACGCGTTAGATTAAGATCGAATCCTTGAGAGTCTAGGATGACAAGAATCACGCGATAGATTAAGCCGTAACCCTGAGAATATAAGATGACAAGAATAACGCGATAGATTAAGGCAGAAGCCTTGAGAATCTAGGATGACAAGAATTATGCGATAGATTAAGACATAACCCTTGAGAATCCAGGATAACGAGAATTACGCGATAGAATAAGACCGAATCCTTGAGAGTCTAGGGTGACAAGAATTACGCGATAGGTTAAGACAGAGCCTTGAGAATCTAGGATGACAAGAATAACGCGATAGATTAAGAGATAACCTTGAGAGTCTAGGATGAAAAGAATTACTCGATAGATTAAGACAGAGCCCTTGAGAGTCTAGGATGAAAACAATTACGCGATAGATGAAGACGTAACCCTTGAGAGTCTAGGGTGAAAAGAATTACGCGATAGATCAAGACAGAACCCTTGAGAGTCTATGGTGACAAGAATAACGCGTTAGATTAAGACAGAAGCCCCGAGAGTCTAGGATGAAAAGAATTATGCGATAGATTAAGACAGAAATCTTGAGAGTCGAGGATGAAAAGAATTGTGCGATAGATTAAGACAGAAACCCTTGAGAGTACAGGATGAACAGAATTACGTGATTGATTAAGACATACCCCTTGAGAATCTAGATGAAAAGAATTACGCGATAAATCAAGACATAACTTTGAGAGTCTAGGGTGACAAGAATGACGCGATAGATTAATACAGAACCCTTGAGAGTCTATGGTGACGAGAATTACCTGACAGATTAAGACAGAGTACAGAAAAAAAAAAGGTTAAGATGAGGAAAAACATGAATACCATAGTCATCACCTTGACATGATCGTCGCACGTCGCTTGGCTCCTCAGTCCCCCGCTTCCGTCTTTCAGTATTCCCTTTTAGCGAGAGCTTAGATGGCTGAAGGGAAGGTTTAGGGCTACGTCTTGTATAACTCTTGTGTCGTACCTCCCCCCCCCCCCCCCCCCCCCCCCCCCCCCCCACCCCACACACACACACACACACTTCTTGACCCTCTGTTCTCCTGTCCAGTCACGCCAAGTGGACCGGTCGAAGAAGGAGGAGGTGAAAGAGGCCAACAAGTATTTCTTCATCGAAGCCGCCATCGCCCTCTTCGTCTCCTTCATCATCAACGTCTTCGTGGTGTCCGTGTTCGCCGAGGGATTTTACGGCAAGACGCCGACAGAAGTGGTGAGTGGCTGCCGCTCCCCGAGATGCTTGGAACGCTTTGCCGTGTATGTGGACCCTGAGAGGCTTTGAATGCTTGGCAGTGTGTGTGTGTTATTGTCATCGGTTTATTATTACATTCGTGATTTTTTTTTTTTTTTTAGGGGGGGGGGGGTATTTATCATCAATTCCACTGCTGAAGAAGCTTCATTTATTTTCTATCAATATCAATATAACTGTTTTCATTATTTTTATTATTGTTATAAGTTATATCTGTAATTATTATTGTTACTTCACTTATTTTCTATCAATATCATTACAGCTGTTTTCATAATTGTTATTGCTATTGGTATTAGTAGTATCTATAATTTACATTGTTACTATTGTTATTACATTAATCAATATCGA
>JADBJO010002827.1:249882-267382 GCA_016801955.1 Conus betulinus | reverse complement strand
GTAGCCTTGTCGGAATTCCCCTAAGGTCCCACTATCTTTCATCTCTGTGTGTGTGTGTGTGTGTGTGTGTGTGTGTGTGTGTGTGAATTAGGTGTATGCTGGTAGGTTGCGGAGGAGATGTTCCACCGACGTCTGGGAAGTAGTAGAAGGGAACAGTAGTAGAGAAGGTTTTCCATCGCCATTAGGGAAGTGGTGGACAAGGTTTTCCATCGCCGTTAGAGAAGTGGTGAAGAAGGTCTTCCATCGCCATTAGGGAAATGGTGGAGGTTTTCCATCGTCATTAGGAAAGGTTTTCGGTCTTCATTAGGGAAATGGTGGAGGTTTTCCCATCGTCATTAGGAAAGGTTTTCGGTCTTCATTAGGGAAATGGTGGAGGTTTTCCATCGTCATTAGGAAAGGTTTTCGGTCTTCATTAGGGAAATGGTGGAGGTTTTCCATCGTCATTAGGAAAAGGTTTTCGGTCTTCATTAGGGAAGTGGTGGAGGTTTTCCATCGTCATTAGGAAAGGTTTTCGGTCTTCATTAGGGAAAGTGGTGGAGGTTTTCCATCGTCATCAGGGAAGTGGTGGAGAAGGTTTTCCATCGCCATTAGGAAAGTGGTGGAGAAGGTGTTTCCATCGCCATACACATTACGGAAGTAGTGGAGGTTTCCTATCGCCATTAGTGAAGTGGTGGAGAAGGCAGTCCAACGCCCATTAGGGAAGTGGTGGAGAAGGAAGTCCAACGCCATTAGTGAAGTGGTGGAGAAGGAAGTCCAACGCCATTAGGGAAGTGGTGGAGAAGGAAGTCCAACGCCATTAGTGAAGTGGTGGAGAAGGAAGTCCAACGCCATTAGGGAAGTGGTGGAGAGGACGGTGGTGGAGGAGGTTTTCTGCCGCCATTAGGGAAGTGGTGATGGAGCAGACAGTCATCCTTTGGGGGAAGTGTGGAGGGGGACAATGTTAGAGATGTTCTATCGTCCTCGGGGGAAGTGTGGAGGGGGACAATGTTAGAGATGTTCTAACGTCCTTGGGGGAAGTGTGGAGAGGGACAATGTTAGAGATGTTCTATCGTCCTTGGGGGAAGTGTGGAGGGGGACAATGTTAGAGATGTTCTATCGTCCTTGGGGGAAGTGTGGAGGGGGACAATGTTAGAGATGTTCTATCGTCCTCGGGGGAAGTGTGGAGGGGGACAATGTTAGAGATGTTCTATCGTCCTTGGGGGAAGTGTAGAGGGGTACAATATTGGATGGTCTGTTGTCCTTGTGGGAAGTGTGGAGGGGACAGTGTTAGAGATGTTCTATTGTCCTTGGGGAGACATATGGAGGGGACAATGTTGGTGTTGTTTCATTGTCCTCGGAAGAAGTGTGGAGGGGGGACAGTGTTGGAGATATTCAATTGTTCTTGGGAAAGTGTGCAGGGGACAGTGTTGGGGATGTTCTATTGTCCTTGGGGGGAAGTGTGGAGGGAACAAAGTTGGAGATGCTCTATTGTCCTCAGGGGGGAAATGTGGAGGGAACCATGTCGGAGATGTTTCATTTCCTTGGCGGAAGTGTGGAGGGGACAGTGTTGGAGATGTTCTATTGTTCTTTGGGAGAGCGTGGAGTGTACAATGTTTCATTATCCTCGTGAAAGTGTGGAGGGGACATTGTTGGAGATGTTCCATAGTTTTCGGGGAAAGTGGTGCAAGATGCTGGCATCAGTGTCACCCGTTATGGAACTTGCTGACCACACGGTGCCCCAGACCGAGAGAGAGTCCAGTTCCCTTCCTCGCCATCCTGAACTGGTCTTCCATAGAGAGGAAATGATAGTATCCTTCTTGTTGTGTTAGATAAGATGTAGATGAAGTTATTCTCCCCTCTGTTTCTCCCTCACAGTAAGCTTGACCTCTTCCTGGCCGAAAGACAGCTATGACTGAGGCAGTTTGTCAAATTCTCGACCTCCTCCTGGCCTTGGGTGATGCGAGATGAGTTGAATGAACGGTTTAAGGTGGCAGGTTAGAGTCCTGTAGCTTAATCCCGAGGGGCAGTGAACGGTTATGGATTCACCAGTCTGGGGCACAGCGTTATCGAAGGCAGAGCCCATTCCCATCCTTCTGTCGCCTAAACTTTTCCCGACCCGAATCAGGCACCCGTTTAAAGCTGAGTGGACAGAGAAGAGAGTTTTCCCGCTGTACAAATCCAACTTCACGAGTGGTCGGTATTCACTACCGTTAGCCCAACAGCCGAACGCTGAAAACCATTCGACTACAGTCCGCTCTGCATAGTAAAATCATGGTTGGGGGTAGTTTAAGATTTTAGATCGTATTCTAACTACAGTGTGTTGAGATAATTTATTTTCCGTTTTGGACAGGGCTTACATCCCAAAGCTGTCGTAACCCACACAGCCACCAACGTGGGTGGGAGGAGGAGCCGGTTAGCCTTGGAAATCAAAGCGTCTGACTCTTCTCCCAAGGTCTCGTGTTGGACCAGCTCATGGGGCGGCCGGGCCATTTCCCACCAAGTCCATCAGATGAGGCTAAACCAAGTTACCTTGTGTGAATGCATGCATAAAAAAATCTAGCTCGTAATTTCAATCCTATTCCACCCTTAGAAGGAGAGTATACCATGACGAAAAGAGAGCGCATGAGTACTGGTGTCATGTTAAAATTTAGCTGAGGAAGCAAAGGAAACAGGCCTGGTAATGCGGCTAAATAACAAACAACAAGACACTGTTCAGCTAAAAGATGAGAACGTTAACAAATATTTGTCCTCATAGGACATGTCGTCAGCAAAGATGGTGGAGCAGAACAAGACATCAGTAGCCTCATCAACAAGGCAAGGCACACTTTTATCAACCTGCGACCCCTATGGGCTTCCACAGTCCTTTCGCTGCAGACAAAGGTCGGAATGCTCTATTGCAGTGTGTAGTCTGTATTGTTGCATGGTTCACAGACTTGGAGACCAACCAAGTCCAGCGCTCACAGTCTTCAGGCTTTTCTCAAGTGCCTTAGCTGTATCCGGAACATCAGACGGCCAAAAGTCGTTTTCAGCAAAACCCTGTGGGAGAGTACCAATTGAAATCCTTTAGACACAGAGATGACGAAAAAAAAAAAAAATGGGAATGGGTTGATCACACACTACGAAAGCCTGCTACCACCACCACAAGACAAGAACTCTAATGGAACCCACAGGTAAAGGGAAGGTGGAGTCCACCTCAAAAGACTTGGTGTCAGTGCATGGATTGTGAAGTGAAGTCAGCCGGAATGCCATGGGCCCCGCTGAAGAGGTCTGCCCAGAACCCAGTCCGCTGGAGGAGTGTTGCTGCAGCCCTGTGTTCCCCGAGAGAACTCAAAGGGTGAAGTCAAGAAAGTCAGGCCACATTAAGAAGAGTAGGCCATGGTGTTCCAGTAGGAAGAATGATACGAAAAGGAAACACACGCGTTCAGGTGTCGTGTTTTGACATCACCCCCGTGGTCGAAATGTGGCTGTTTTTTAAAATGGTTAGATTAACATCGATCGAATGCGCGAAAATTTTGCCAGTGATGAGCCTAGAAGTTCTGGCCCAGGAGCAAAGGAGGAAAGAAAGAAATGTGATCATCATATCTTGTGTTCTATGTCCAATGGAATGAACATGATGATTTCATGCAGTCGTCATGTGTTGCCTGTGCCTTTTTCCAAGGTGATGCAGAGGATGAATTTACGCGATCGTGATGTGTTGTGTGTGCCCTTCCCCAGGATGAAGGAGATGACGATTCCAGGTGAACCTGATGGGTTTGGGTGAGCCTTATCCCAGCGTAATGGAGAGGATGATCCTTTGTAATCCTGATGAGTTGTGTGTGCCTTCCTTAGGGTGATGAAGATGAAGATTTCATGTAGGCCAGTCCTGATGTTTAGGGGAGAATCTTGACTAGCATAATGAAGACAATGATTTCATATGTCCTGATGTGTTGTGTGTGAGCCTTGTCCAGGGTAATAAAGATGGTGATTCCATGTGGTCCCAATGTGTTGTGTGTGTCTTTTCCAGGGTAAATGTAGATGATGATTCCATATACTCCAACTGTGTGTGTGTGTGTTGTCCAGGGTAATGAAGATGATGATTCATGTGGTCCCAATGTGTGTCGTAATGTGTGTCTTGTCCAGGGTGATGAAGATGATGATTCCCTGTGGTCCCAATGCGGTGTGTGTGTCTTGTCCAGGGTAATGTAGATGATGATTCCATGTGACCCCAAAGACGTGACGTGTGTGTGTCTTGTCCAGGGTAATGAAGATGATGATTCATGTGGTCCCAATGTGTCGTGTGTGTCTTGTCCAGGGTAATGTAGATGATGATGGTCCATGTGACCCCAAAATGACGTGACGTGTGTGTGTCTTGTGTGAGCCTTGTTTAGGGTAATGAAGATGGTGATTCTATGTGGCCCCAATGTGTGTGAGCCTTGTCCAGAGTAATGAAGATGATGATTCCATGTGGTCCCAATGTGTTGTGTGTGAGCCTTGGGTAACGACGAAGAAGATGATTCCATGTGGTCCCAATGTGTTGTGTGTGCCTTGTGCAGGGTGATGAAGGCGATCGCTGCCCTCCTATCCATCACACGGTGATCGGCATCAACCTGTACTTTGTGGTGGTCTACATCCAGGAGCTGCCTCACAAGCCCTACGTGTACGTCCCCATCGCCGTCGTCGTCGTCGCCTACATGGCCTTCGTGACGTATCTGGTCCGTTCTCTTTTGGTCGTTGTGTCTGCGTTTGTTTGTCCATCTGATTGTCTCGTTTAGCATCTCTCAGTCTCTGCCTGTCTACCTGCCTGCCTGCCTGTCTGTCTGTCTGTCTGTCTCTCTGCAAGTGTGTGTGTGTTTGTGTATGTGTGTGTGTGTGTGTGTGTGTGTGTGTGTGTGTGTGTGTGTGTGTGTTGGGGTAGGGAATTCGGGTGACGATTGTGACTAGTGCGTGGGAATAGTCTGTGTTCGTGGAAAGGGAAGGGGAGGAAGTCTGTAAATGTGCACGTGCATAAGCGTGCATGTTTGCAGGTTAATAGAAAAAAAAACAAGATGCAAAGCATATAAACGTTCTCCCAGTTCATCTTGAATATAAGTATTTTCTGAGATATTCCTTAAAGAAGAAAAAAACCGTTTGGGTCCGTTATAGCCGTTAGTAATAGCTATATCTGGTAAAATAAAACATCGGGCATCATCCGTGACCCATAATGAACATACGTACAAATTTTCAGACAGATCGGCCCAGAAATTTTGTCTGGAGCGAGTGGAACACACTTTGACCACGGACAGACACACAGACAGACAGATACACGGACAGCATTTATTCGTTCCCATTGTAAAGTACTCCCTGTTCTAGAAGAACTGGGAGTACAACAAAAAAAAAAAAAGAAAGGCAGTAAAAGTAAGCACAGGACGGTAAACTTAAGGACATTACTGTAAACATAAGACCAGGGCAGTAAAATTAAATATAGAATAGGAAACTAAAGGACAGAACAATGAAATAAAGACAAGGCAGTAAACGAAAGACAGGGCGGTAAACTAAAGGACAATACAGATAAATTAAAGACAGGATAGCGAATGTAATGACAGGTCAGTAAACTGGAGGACTGGACGCAGAACTAACATACAGAACAATAACTTAAAGGACACGACGGTACAAAATAGTGTCGCACGGGTAAACCAAAGGACAGGAATGAAAACTAAAGGACAGAAACTTAAAGGACAGGACAGTGAGACAAGACGGTGAACTGAGGAACGTCACAGTGAAATTAAAGGGACAGAATAGTAAACGATAGACAAAATAGTAAAAATTGAAGACCAGGACAGTAAACTGAAGGACAGGACAATGAAATTCAAGGCCAGGACAATAAACCGAAGGACAAAACAATAGAATTCCAGGCCAGAACAATAAACTGAAGGACATCATAAAATTCAGGGGCAAGACAACAAGCTGAAGGACTGAACAATGAATTTCAAGGCCAGGACAATAAAAATGAACGACAAAACACTGAAATTCAAGGCCAGGACAATAAACTGAACGACAAAACAATGAAATTCAAGACCAGGGCAATAACTGAAGGACAGCACAATGAAGTTCAGGGGCAGGACAGTAAACTGAAGGACAGAACAATGAAATTCAAGGCCAGGGCAATAAACTGAACGACAAAACAATGAAATTCAGGGGGCAGGCCAGGACAATAAGGCCAGGGCAATGAAGGACAGAACAATGAAGTTCAGGGGCAGGACAGTAAACTGAAGGACAGAGCGATAAAATTCAAGGGCAAGACAGTAAATTGAAAGACAACACAATGAAATTCAAGGCCAGGACAATAAACTGAAAGAACAATAAAATTCAAGGCCAGGACCGTGCATTATATAAAACTGTGTAACAGGGCAGTAAAGTACAGTGCTGTGCAGCGCTGTGAGGGGTGGGAAAGCGCTTTGAAAAACTTAACAAGACAGCCGTTGTTGGTATCTTCGTCGCCCCCGCCAAGGTCGTTTTTTTTTCACCTGCGTCAGTTCGTTTTTGTTTGGCTGGCTGTCGGCAGGATTAGGCAGAAACTGCAGAACCGATTTTCACGAAAACTGGTGAAATGATGGGAGTGTGGTCCAAGGACCAAGGCTTTTAGTTTTGGTGCAGATCCGTGGTTCCGATCCGGATCAAAGGCCAGATCCAGGATCCATTCGACTGTTGTTATTGTTGTAGTTTATTTGTGTCATGATTATTATGGGGATGATGATGATGATGATGATGATGATGAATCATCATAGTTGTTGTCAATAGAGAATCATTGGTTTTGCAGGCTATATTCTCTGCGTGCACGCTATGGGAGGAACTTGTATAGAAAGGCTACCGGTGAGTGATTTTGAAGGTTCTGTTGACATTTATTGAACGTCATTTCTTTTCATTTAGTTTTTGTTTGTTTGTTTGGGGTTTTATTGGTTCTGTTAGTTACGTGTTCATGGTTGGGAAACTTAACCAACGTGCTTGGGACTAATTTGACTAATTGTTTGCGATGTTTTTGGTGTTTTGGTTTTTGTTATATTGATGAATGGTCTAGCTGTTAACAATGGTTTGGTCTGATGGAATGGTTCACTCGTCGGTATTAATGGCCTGTTGTGATTGACACTGGAGTGTTGGATTTCTTTCTTTTTATTTTCGTTGCCTTGATTGGTCTCCGTTCTTTCTTTCTTTTTTACTTCATTTCTTCTTCCCTTTATTCTGTCTGGCGTGCTTTTTTTCTGGTCCTTCTCCATCTCGAATACAGGGACGCAGACAGCGAAGACAGACAGACAGAGGAAGAGAAGGACAGACAGACAGACAGACAGACGGATAGAGACAGAGAGTAACACACACACACACACACACACACACACACACACACACACACACACACA
Source organism: Conus betulinus (assembly GCA_016801955.1). Taxonomy (NCBI): domain Eukaryota; kingdom Metazoa; phylum Mollusca; class Gastropoda; order Neogastropoda; family Conidae; genus Conus; species Conus betulinus. Next base: position 260,033 of record JADBJO010002827.1, on the reverse strand, counting down.
CACACACACAGGGAGTTGACAGTCGTTGTCCTCATCATCCTGACCTTATTTGATCCTCTTAAACCACTTTACTGCTGTATTGAGTAGCAAAAACAAGGCAACTCAGAGGGAAAAATACGTTTACAGAGAGAGAGGGAGAGAAAGACAGAGGGAGAGACCGAGATGGACAGACGGACAGAGACAGAGGGAGAAAGAGACAGACAAAGGCAGAGTGGGAGGGGGGAGAGGAAGAGGCAGACAGAGGGAGACAGGGAGATGAAATAAATCGTTCAGCATCGCCATCATTTTCTTCGTAGAGACGTAAGCAAAGTATATAACAAGAAAAAAACGTTATCAAGGCAGACCCCAGAAATGTCAGCGACGTTTCAGTTCTTAAGCATTCACAGAGGTATTTCATGGGAAAAGACGCAAAGAGAAAGAGAGAAAAAGACAGACAGAAAGAAAGACAGACATAGAGAGTCTAGGGCGATTGCTGTCCCCATCATCATTCAAATCAGTCCAATACCCCCCCCCCCCCCCCCCCCCCCCCTTTTTTTTTTTTTTTCAATGTGGAGAGAGTCGATTAGACAGTTCAGAAAAAAATGTCACATTCATACTCTGTTTAATAAATAATAATAATGAATACTTATATAGCGCCTATTCCTGGCTAGAGACCAAGCTCTAAGCGCTTTACAGTCCACACTCGTTTACACAACGGGCTGCCTACCTGGGTAGTGCCGACTAAAGAGCTGCCAGCTGGCGTTTCATTCAGTCGTTTCCCGTGTCATCCAGTCAAAATTGCTCACTCAGTTTCCTTACTTCCTTCATTCTTTCCATTTCTCACGCAGGGTGCATGCTATGTGTAATGTGTCGTCCATACCAATGGCCAAACTGGCCTACTCTTCCAAAAGTTGGTGATGGGATTTTACGTGTGTGCAAGATGTTATGCGTGCGTTTACAAACGGAACCTCGGTTTATAGTCTCATTCGAAGGACTGTGTGGGAAATGGAGTCAGAACCAATGTTAACTCCGAGGGAAAAAATCCCCCTGTACCGAAACGGCCCGGCGGAGATTCGAACCCGCAGCCCCAGGATCACGAGTCCGGCGCTGTACCAATTGAGCTATTCCGGCTCCCCACACACGAAAAAAGAGAAAACCAAACCAAACCAAACCAAAACAACAACAACAACAAAACCCCCAAAATACAGGAACGAGATACAGTAAAATCAAAGACAGAACTCTGAAAAATTTCACAGTTTGTTGTAACTAACAAAATTGTTTTTTGGCTCCGAATAGCCTTTCTCTCAACTGAAAAGTCACAGTTGTTTTCAGATAACGTTGACAAGGCGAGGTAGATTTCGTCATCGTATGGCTCTAACGTCACCACACTAAACCATCACCACAACCATTACCCACCCTCTTCGCACTTTTGAATCCTAAACCAACGCAGTGTTAGTCGGCTGGACTCTTCGCTCACGGAGTGCGGAGAACGATGATGGTAACGACGATGTTTATGGCGACAACACCACCACCATCTGACAGTAATCACATTTATGACGACACCCCACCACCTGACAGTGACGACGATATTTATAACGACACCACCTCCACCTGACAGTGACGACATTTATGACGACACCACCACCACCTGACAGTGACGACATTTATGACGACACCACCACCACCTGACAGTGACGACATTTATGACGACACCACCACCACCTGACAGTGACGACGACATTTATGACGACACCACCACCACCTGACAGTGACGACGACATTTATGACGACACCACCACCACCTGACAGTGCGACATTTATGACGACACCACCACCACCTGATAGCGACGACATTTATGACGACACCACCACCACCTGACAGTGACGACATTCATGACGACACCACCACCACCTGACAGTGACGACATTTATGACGACACCACCACCACCTGACAGTGACGACATTTATGACAGTGACGACATTCATGACGACACCACCACCACCTGACAGTGACGACATTTATGACAGTGACGACATTCATGACGACGCCGCCACCACCTGACAGTGACGACATTCATGACGACACCACCACCACCTGACAGTGACGACATTCATGACGACACCACCACCACCTGACAGTGACGACGATATTTATGACGATACCGCCACCACCTGACAGTGACGACGACAGTTATGACGACACCACCACCACCACCTGACAGCAACGACGATGTTTATTACGACACCACCTCCACTGATGACGCGTGGTTACTGTTACAACGATAACGACTTTACGTGACCTCATTGTTGCTGATGACGATGGTGATGACGGTGTTGATGATGCAAGAACTAAAAGTAGAACAGTAGCAAATACGACGACAGAGTCGCGGGAAGTGAAGCGAGAGTGGAAGATTTTCTATGGTTGGTATACGCGTGTATGTATGCGCGTGTGCGTTGCGCGTGTATGTGTGTGTGTGAGCCAGATGTTCCGACAGACCGGTTTCGATCTCACAGAAGAGCACCCCTCCACCACGGATAAGGCCAAGGACGGTGGTGTCACCCGCCTCTAAACCCCGTCTTCGTCTTCTTCTTCTTCTTCTTCTTCAACTCTTCTTTTTTTTTTCCCTATGCTTTTCTGCTTCACTGCCGCTTCTGTGTTGCTGATGGTGCTTCCGTTCTTGGTGCTGATACTTCTGTTGCTGTCGCTGTTCAGTGCTGTTTGTTTGCTGTTTGTGTTGCTGCTGATGTTTGTGTGACTGCTGCTGATTGTCTTGCTGCTGCTGTTTGTATCGGGCCTGCTGTCGCTGTTTCCATTACTGGCGCTGCTTGTCATCGATGGTCTCTGCTGTTTATTGTTGCTGCTGCCGCCTTTTTTTCTCTTTTTTTATCTGTATTTTTTTTTTCTAAAAGCAGTATTGCCTCTTGCTGTTCCTGTGGTTTTGTATTCTGAAACTTGTTGGTTCTGTCTCAGTTTTACACACACTCGTTTGTTGTTCTTTTGTTTGTTACTGCTTGTTGTTGTTTTTTCCCCTCTCATTACTGTAGTTATAGTCTTTGTTGTGAATGTTTTATTGCCTTTATGTACTGTGAGCTTAATGTGGCTACTAAACACGCATGGCTGGTACAGTTTTCTTTTTCGTTTTTTTGTTGTTGTTGTTTGTTTTTATTTAGTTTTTTTTGTTTTTTTTTGCTTTTTTTTTTTTTGTTTTATTTTCGAACTATATTTTTGCTACAGTTTCTTTGTATGATCTTCATCATATCGTGTTAATGTGTACGATTTCATATTCTTTTGTTGCTATTTGTTTTTTTGTTTTTTTTTTTAGAGGAAATTCTGGACGATGGGATCACTTTTTGTTTGTTTTTTTTTTGTTGACGACAATGGTTGTGTTTGTTGGTGACACTGTGAACGTTATCGCTATGCCATGGTGCAATGCATGTGTCGGTATGGCTGTTGCTGTATGATGAGGGTTTGGTGCAGACGGCAGCGCTCGATCGCTCTGTCCGTGGCCCCCCGAAAAAAAACACTGTGTTTTTGTTTTTTCTCCGGGGCCAGTACGCTCTGTCACCCTAATCCTGTCAACATCCACTGACAAGGGAAGTAAGCACTGACACGACGGGCAGAATTTGTTTCACACTGCTCGTCTTCGTATCTGTCTATTCCTCCATTCCACCCCCCCCCCCCCCCCCCCCCCCCCACGAACACACACACACACACACACACACACGCACGCACGCACGCACACATACGCACACACACACACACACACACACTCACACTCACACACACACACACACACACACACACACACACGCACACGCACACACTTTTTTTTCTTTCTTTTTTTTTTTTTTTTTTTTTTTTTTTTTGTTGGTGCCTTCGCATTTAAACCTGTAACTCACTCTCTTTCACAATAAGGGGCGGGGTGGGTAGGTGGGGATGCTAGAAAAATGGGCGTGATTTGGAATTCAGTATCTGATTATATCAAGAATCACATTAACATGATTGCTGACGCTGTAAGAAAACGATGATCATGCGGACAAATTGGCCTGGTTGAAATTGGATCGATTTAATCTATTTATTAATCAGTTGGGTTTTTTTTTTCAGTACAACGCTGGGTTATTTGCCTTATAGGCGTAAGCCAGAAATAGAGACACACACACGTCACACACATAATACAAACGCAATCTCTCTCTCTCTCTCTCTCTCTCTCTCTCTCTCTCTCTCTCTCTCTCTCTCTCTCTCTCTCTCTGTGTGTGTGTGTGTGTGCGTGTGTGTGTGTGTGTGTGTGTGTGTGTGTGTGTGTGAAACCCTCGCTCTAGCTGAACAAAATGGCTCTGACTGTATTTCATACAGTACGTTCTACGTGGCGTCAAAAAATTTTCCGCCTGCTTCTGACGCTGTTCATACCTTGAATAACGAGTCCCCACCACTCCCTCCCCTTCCACCCCCCCCCCCCCCCCCCCCCCCCCCCCTTCCCCCTTCCAAAAAACAAAAAACAAAACGAAACAAATAAAAACACACTTTATGACCCTTGTAAGCCGTGAGCTGTGGTAACAGTTAATATTGGCAGTGATTTTCGACTTCAGCGTTCTGTGCCGTGGGAAATCAGTCTGAGCAATGCCGAGAAAAGCAGCGCGCTCGTCCGTGAAGTCATGATCGCTCGTCTTTTCTGACTCATAATTAGTTGTTTTCGTTGGTGATGGCGTTTGACCATCGTATTATGTTGAAAGGCAGGAAAATGAGTATCATGTCAATGTCAGTAATAATTAGTTTTTGCGTGTTTTAACATTGGTTTACACTTTTTTTCTTGAAGACCTTTATGTATTTATTTATTTTTTTTAAGAAAATGGCTATTAGGGGCCTTTGATATCAGTAATTTGTCATAAAAAAAAGAGAAATTTGGTTTGGGATGACTCTGTTGCATGCTAACGTGTATTTTGCATATGTCACACGACAGTGTTTCCTTGTAAAACATGCTTTCCTGAACTATATATGTCACACGACAATGTTTCCATGTGAAATATGCTTCCCTGAACTATATATGTCACACGACAGTGTTTCCTTGTAAAACATGCTTTCCTGGACTGTATATGTTACACGACAGTGTTTCTTGTGTGAAACATACTTTCATGAACTATGCATGTCACACGACAGTGTTTCCTTGTGAAACATACTTTCATGAACTATTTATGTCACACGACACTGTTTCCTTGTGAAACATACTTTCATGAACTGTGCATGTCACACGACAGTGTTTCCTGGTAAAACCATGCTTTCCTGAACTATGTTTGTCACACGACGACAGTGTTTCCTTGTAAAACATGCTTTCGTGAACTATATATGTGTCACACGATAGTGTTTCCAGGCGAAACACTCTTTCTACGGCTCCTGTCGCTCGACAGTGCTTCCGTAATGGAACGCGATTTTTTAAGGCCTACGTCAGACAGTGTGTTTCCCGGTGTTGTGCAATGTGTAAGGTAAAATACCTGTTTTTTTTTTTTTAGACCTACGTTGCAGGGTAATGCTTCCACGTGAAAAATGTTTTCTAAGGACTGTGCCGTGCTATGTGTCGCGTTAAAATACGCTTTTTATGTCGTGCAATGTGACGGGGTAAAAGGCGCATTTTTAAGACCTATGTCACATAGGAATGCTTCCTCGTGAAACAGGTTTTTTTTTTTTTTTTTTTTTTTTTTTTTTTTTTTTTTTTTAAGGCGTTTGTATCGTACCATAATGTTTAGAGGTGAAACGTTTCTAAGGCCCACATCAGACGACAGTGTTTCCAGGTAAACCCGCTTTTCAGGGCCTCTGTCTCACTACAAACATTTCGCCACAGTACAGCCCATCGCGAAATGAAAGCTAACGTGAAATAGTTTTTTAAAAAAAATGTCTTCAGAAATTTGTTGGACAACGCTCTCCGCTCTCTCTCTCTCTCTCTCTCTCTCTCTCTCTCTCTCTCTCTCTCTCTCTCTCTCTCTCTCCCTCTCTCTGTGAGGACGACAGCGCTTCGCGCCAAGAGAGATTTTAGTGACTCCTAATGGTAGTAATCAACGTGTCTTAACGAAATGTCAGGTACGATTTTAGATGTATTTTGAAGAGATGTGTGAAAGGCCCCTTTTGTTTGTTTGTTTGTTTTTATGACTAATGAGTTGATTTGAACGTGGTGACAGCCCTGATATGGCCGTTTGCGGTCGGCTGGGCTATAAGCAACATTACCCGTAACTGTGTGGCGGTTGCTTCCCTTGCATTGTCGAAACTGTAGTTCGTGTCAGATCTCTGTGGGTAATATGTTTTTACTTATCACTCGGAAAGACGTTTTAATTCGAATGCATTTTTCTTTTTTTTTGGGGGGGGCGGGGGATGATTGGATTTGTGATCGAGGAGTATGAGCCAATAGACAGTACAAACTCACACACGAAATGGAGTGTTTGTTTGATTTAAACACAATATAGAACGGAGAGGCGAATTTTAGGTGGGTAAACACGTCGGAGAGGAGAATTTGGGGGGGTAAAAGATTTCTACTTCAGACATGAAAAACGTGGGGATGAAAATACACGAAACATCAGTCGGCTTTCCACAAAAACTGGTTGGAGAATCTAGTTGAAAATGGTGTGCAGGTATGTGGATGTGGGTGTTCTGAAATTGAACCCGGGTTTTTGTTTTTTTGTTTTTCACAATTATTGCGCGACTGTATAACTTGAAACCATTTGGAAAGGGACATAATTTCTAACAGGGTGGCAGGCAGAAAGATGGGGAGGGGATGTCAGCCCAGAAGACGGATATTGGCCGTCTATGAGGTGCCCACATCCACCCTGGCCTACGGAGAGCTGCTTCTGTCAGACATAATAGCTCAGTTGGTAGAGCGTCAGACTCGTAATCGTGATGTTCCAGGGGTTACGGGTTCGAATCTCGGCTGGGTCGTTTCGGTACACGGGGATTTTTTTCCCTCGGAGGTAACATTGGTTCTGACTCCATTTTTCCATACAGTCCTTCGAATGAGACTATAAGCCGAGGTTCCGTGTGTGAGCGCACGCATAACATCTTGCTCTCGCGTAAAATCCCGTCACCAACTTTCGGAAGAGAAGGCCAGTTTGGCCGTTGGTATGGGTGACACGTTACACATAGCATGTACCCTGCGTGAGAAATGGAAAGAACGAAAAAGAAGTAAGGAAATTGAGTAAACAATATTGACTTGATGACACGGGAAAGGTCTGAATGAAGCGCCGGCAGGCAGCTCTTCAGTCGGCACTACCCAGGTAGGCAGCCAGTTCCATACACGAGAGTGTGGATTGTCAGCGCCTAGAACCTTTGGCAAGGCGCTTTATAAATGCCATGTTGTTGTTGTGTTGTTGTTGTTGTTGTTAGTAGTAGTAGTAGTAGCAGTAGTAGTAGTAGTAGTAGTAGTAGTATCACATAACTGTGTGTCTTTGGGTGTGAGAGAGCGCAGTGCGGGGTTCATCTTAACCCTGTGCCTTGAAGCGCGTTCTACTCTGCACATTGAGGAGTGTGTTCTGTAACATATCATCACACTTCTGTGCGGAATCCGGGCTGCTCTCACGAAAGAGAGAGAGAGAGAGTGTGTTTTATCGTAACCCTGTATATTGAAGTGTATTCTATACAAGGAGAGAGCATCGTCCCATCTCTGAGTGCAGTTCGGGGGCTGCTTTCTCTGTGCAAAGAGCGTCGTCGCCTTAGTTCAACGTTTTGTACGCGCGCGCGCGTGTGTGTGCGTGTGTGTGTGTGTGTGTGTGTGTGCGTGCGTGCGTGGGTGCGTGCGTACATGTTTTTCTCTTTTCTGTGTGTGTGTGTGTGTGTGTGTGTGTGTGTGTGTGAATGCGTGCGTGCGTGCGTGCGTGCGTACACGTTTTTCTTTGTGTGTGTGTGTGTGTGTGTGTGACACCTATCTAAACAGATTTTCCTACATAACGTTCAAAAGAATTGCTCCCTTGTTGCGGTAGGACCTTTTTTTTTTCTTCTTTTTCTTCTTTTTTTCTTCTTTTAAGATGTCCGAAAGTGCATGCAGAAAATGGGACTCCTCGGTTTGTCATTTCATTCGAAAGGCTAGGACTCGGACCAGCATTTAAGTCGAGAGGGAGAAAAGGGAGGGGAAAAAAAAAAAAAGAGAAAGAGAGAAAAAAAGAGAAATGCCCCATGTCAGATTTGAACCATGGACTACGGAACCTGTCGGTCCTAGACGCGCCCACTTGGCCACCACCCTCCCCCTTCTCTGTCCCCTCCCCTCTTCCCCCTGCTCCTCTCGCAGAGGAAAGGAATAAGAGATGGTGGGAAATAGATCGTCTGTTTAGAGATTGGGCCGGTCTGGGGTTTTTGTTGTTGGTTGGTTGGTTGGTTTGGTTTTGGTTTGGTTTTGAAATTGTCTGGGACATGCTGGTGTATATATAATGTGGCATTTAGTGAGTACTCTCTCTCTCTCTCTCTCTCTCTCTCTCTCTCTCTCTCTCATGTGTGTGTGTGTGCGTGCGTGTGAGTGTGTGTGTGTGTGTGTGTGTGTGTGTGTGTGTGTGTGTGTGTGTGTGTGTGTGTGTGTGTGTGTGTGTGTGTGTGAAAGAGGAACAAAGAAAAATAAAGAGAGAGAGAGAGAGATAGACACTTTTACACTTTGATATTTTATTGTCATTACCAAAGAGGTCTTTGAAAGAGAAGAGAAGAGAGAGAGAGAGAGAGAGAGAGAGAGAGAGAGAGAGAGAGAGAGAGAGAGAGAGAGAGAGAGAGACGGAAACAAATGATCCCATTCCACACGCAAAGAAGAATTTTGTTAAAGAAGTATGGGCTTCTCTCTCTCTCTCTCTCTCTCTCTCTCTCTCTCTCTCTCTCTCTCTCTCTCTCTCTCTCTTATTTTCGTTTCTTTTAAACATTATTGGCAATGGGTTTTATGACACGTATTGCTGCTGTTGGTGGATGGTGTATCTTCCTTTACTTCTGTTACTGCTGTTGTGCCCGAGAAAATTACACGCTATACACGAAGAGAGTATGTGCTTCATGCGCACGCGCACGTGTGTCTGTATGTGTGTATGTTACTTAATGATGCTTTGTGTACTTTCTGTTGATGTCTTCCTGTAATCATGAATGTACTACAATGACAATCCCATGAAAATGGACGTTGTGGTAGCATAAACATCGATTGACACGGGAAAGTGTACCCATGTTAATGCCTTCTGCAATCATGTTTGACAAGATTCTCCATTGAGGAGTCCCTGAGACTGAGAGTGTCTTACTTGATTTGATCGTGTACGAAGTCAGATTGATGCAACCAAATGAAAAAAAAAAAAAATTTACAGATTTGGGCCAAATTTTTGTGTGCAGAATGTGTAGTGCTTTTTATACAGATAAATGAAATACACGATAATTGAAAATGTATTTATATTATACATGATTTTTATCACAATGTTTGTGATGCTTTTTTTTAAAATGCAGATTAATGAAATACATGATAGTTTTAAGTGTGGAGAGCGTTCATTTTTTTTCAAGGTCACCCTATGGGTGGGTGGGTTGCCTTGGTGATTGTGACCTGGTTTTGTTTTTTTCTGTCTGTCTGTCTGTATCTCATTCATTCCGTTTCTTTCTTCCTTTCTCAGCATCCGCTTTACGATAAGATTCTCAAGTTCCAGAGAACTTGAAAAAACGGTTAATTTTTAGAGGCGTCCTTTTTTTTTTTTTTTTTTTTCAACCACCTAAATCATCTGTGGCAAAAACTTACCCCTTGTCGACGAAAGTGACTACGCAGTGATATTCAGGCCCCTGTTGCAAACATGCTCAGTCAAGTCCACAATCCTACTTTCCTGTGACTTTTGCTGATGACACAAAAAATGTATTGGAAAATTCTCTATGGTTCACAAGGCGGTGCCACGCAGTGAGACTGAGACTTTTTAAATAGATCACTGCCAGACTCGCCTGGGTTCAGAGTTCCATACGTCAACAAACCGCCACGACCGTCTGTTGCAAACGTTGCTCTCGCTTTTCGCCAGCGTTGCAACCATTTTGTCTTCAACGTTGCTATAGTTTTTCGTCAACGTTACGACCGTTTCTCGTCAAACGTTGTCATGATTGGTCGGTGAATGGCACTCCCATGTAGGTTCCTAGTCCCACGCTCAGGTGATAGGTCAAATTTTTATTTTCATGCTTTAGTTTTACTAACTGTGTCTTTGAAATCGA
>JADBJO010002827.1:242382-244882 GCA_016801955.1 Conus betulinus | reverse complement strand
TTTTTTTTTTTTTTTGCAGTTTAGGGGAGGAAATGATAAGAGTGCAGTTCAGGGAGGAAATAGAAAGAGGGAGGGGGGGGGAGGGAGAGAGAGAGGGGGGGGGGACGAGTGGGGGAGAGGGTATTGGAACCCGTGCCTTAAGTGTATGTTTGTCTGTATATGTGAACTTTGTTGCGTTTCATTTGATTTTGGGGGGGGGGGGGGGGGGGGGGGGGGGGGGTAAATGTTGGTGGAACAGACAGTGAGAGAGAAAGAGTTATAGTATTATGCAATATAGTATACATTATGTGACATTACAGCAATGTTTATATCGTGTACCATTACATGATGTACAGGTTGTATCTGTATTTGTATGTGCGCGTGCTTACGATTTGTTTGTTCAGCTTTTGAAAGGAAATAATAAGGCCATAAAGGGTATTGAATGAAAAGCAGAGAGAGAGAGAGAAACGCGTGTTCAGTTTTGTCATTGGTTAAGCTGTCATTTCACGTGTAACGCGCACGTCCCTTGCGACTACGTATTGAAACGTGGGTACAAAACGAACTGCATTGTATACCAATATTGTGTTTGTATAACTATCAACACAGCAGATCTCTCTGAGTTGAATATGCGGTTTCTGTAAACACCGAGAGGCGGGGGGATTGCGATGAGGAGGGATAGTAGGGGGGTGGGGGTGGAGTTTTGAAAGTATATGGCATCTGAGAAGGAACAAGAGAAAGAAGAATGAGACATCAAAGCTTTCTTCAAATACATTTGTGCAGACTGATATTACAAGCTGTAGAACATGTCCCAAGCCAAGTGTGCGTTGCGTGAATGTGAGTTTCAAAAGTTAATAGGGCTAAAATGGAGGGGAGAAAAAAATAAAACAAAAAAAAACCCAACAACAAAAAACCGCCATTGTTTCGGAGGCCTAAAAAAATATGTCATTGTTTCTGAGTCCGAGAAAAACACGTCATTGTTTTTGAGACCGAAAAAAAAACGTCATTGTTTTTTGAGTCCGAAAAAAAATATACGTCATTGTTTATTGAGTCAAAAAAAAAAAAATCATTGTTTTTCAGTCCGAAAAAAATACGTCATTGTTTCCGAATCCGAACAAAATCACTGTTTTTTGAGTCGGGAAAAAAACTACGTCTTTATTTCTGAGTCCGAAAGAAACTGTACGTCATTGTTTTTGCGTGAATGTACAATACAGACACAGAGTGGGCAATGTACCTCCTAAAACCACAGAGATAAAGGAACAGGTCGAAGTGCAATCGTCGGTGCTATATGACTACGCGTCTTTGTGATGGGGCGTTGACTGTAGGGACAGGTCTTTGTGATGGGGCGTTGACTGTACAGACAGGTCTTTGTGATGGGGCGTTGACTGTAGGGACAGGTCTTTGTGATGGGGCGTTGACTGTAGGGACAGGTCTTTGTGATGGGGCGTTGACTGTAGAGACAGGTCTGTGATGGGGCTTGACTGTAGAGACAGGTCTTTGTGATGGGGCGTTGACTGTAGAGACAGGTCTTTGTGATGGGGCGTTGACTGTAGGGACAGGTCTTTGTGATGGGGCGTTGACTGTAGGGACAGGTCTTTGATGGGGCGTTGTCTTTGTGATGGGGCGTTGACCTGTAGAGACAGGTCTTTGTGATGGGGCATTGACCTGCTCCGTCGGGGCATGCCGCGGGACTGTTGTGGCATTATGTGCATCTATCTTCCTCTTCTCTTTATCTCTCTTTAACTGTTTCAAAAATGGAGCGACTGATGGCGGAGAACGAAGCAAAATTTAGAAAGAGTGGGGGTTAGTTGCCGCCAAGGACATTGACAAACAAAGTACAGGACAAGACACGATGCATTTCGACCTCTTGGGTCTTCTTCAAGCAACAAAAAAAAAAAAAAAAAAAAAAAAAAAAAAAATCACATTTAACATTTAGGACAGTACAAACAAAGAACGAAGAGAGACTTATCTGATGTCCATGTGGTGTGCTACTGTTATTATCATCATTATATTATTATCGTTATATCATTATTATTATTATTGTTTTTATTCTTGTTATTATTGTTGTTGTGTTGTTGTTTGCTTGATTGTTGTCTTTCTTTCTGCTCTTTACGGTGCATGTAGGTTACCCGGATAAAATTGACGTAATTTTCGCGAATCTTCCATGCTTTATTAGGATATTATGCCATAAACAGTCAAACAGCGAACGACCATTTGATAACTTATTATTTCAGTTTACATTGGTATATCTTCTGTTTGGTTTTGTTTTTACATCTTTCTTGAAGAGAGCCGGTTCATTTGTATGAAGCGACACCGCACACAACGAGAATGGATGAAAAACTGGGAACGAGAATGATTTTTGATGATATGTCAGTTTTTGCGGGTTGGGGAGGAAGATGGGGGGGGGGGGGGGGGGGGGGGGGGGGATGGTGGGGTGGGATGGGGGTGGGTTGGGGACGGGGGGGGAGGGGGGGGGGGGGGCAGGGAGAAAGGGTGACACGTTACTGAAACTTTGAGCAAGTCC
>JADBJO010002827.1:219882-227382 GCA_016801955.1 Conus betulinus | reverse complement strand
ACCCCCCCCCCCCCCCCTCCCCGAAATACGTCCTCGTCCATCATTCCGTTCTCATGCATCCTTTATTCATTCTTTCTCTTTCTTTCTCATAATGTCCTCATCCATCTTTCCTTTCTCATAATGTCCTCATCCATCTTTCCTTTCTCATAATGTCCTCATCCATTTCTTTCCTTTCTCATAATACCCTGAAACCATCTTTTCTTTCGCGTAATGCCTTCATCCATCTTTCTTTTTTCTCATAATGTCCTCATCCCTCTTGCGTTTCTCATAATGTCCTCATCCCTCGTTTCTCATAGTGTTTCTCATAGTGTCCTCATCCCTCTCTTGCGTTTCTCATAGTGTGTCCTCATCCCTCTTGCGTTTCTCATAGTGTCCTCATCCCTCTTGCGTTTCTCAGAGTGTCCTCATCCTCATCCTCATCTTGCGTTTCTCAGAGTGTCCTCATCCATCTTGCGTTTCTCATAGTGTTCTCACCCATCTTGCGTTTCTCATAGTGTCCTCATCCCTTTTCGTTTCATCAGAGTGTCCTCATCCATCTTGCGTTTCTCATAGTGTCATCACCCATCTTGCGTTTCTCAGAGTGTCCTCATCCATCTTGCGTTTCTTTCAGAGTGTCCTCATCCATCTCTGCCGTTTCTCATAGTGTCCTCATCCCTCCTCTTGCGTTTCTCAGAGTGTCCTCATCCCTTTCTTTCCTTTCTCATAATGTTCTCGTTTTATCATTTTCTTTTCCTCATAGTGTCCTCATTCATTTTCCTCATCCCTCTTTAATGTCCTCATCCCCCATCCCTCTTTTCTGACGATGTCCTCATCAATCTTTCCTTGATGACCTCATAACATTTCTTGATTTTGTCTATTCCTTCTCTTGGTGTCCTCGTTCCTTTCTCATTTTCCGGTCTGATAATGACCTCATCCCTCTTCCTTTCTCATGATATCCTCATCGTTCTTTCTCATGATGACCTCATCCCTCCTTTTCTTTCTCATGATGACCTCATCCCCTCTTTCTTTCTCATGATTCCCTCATCCCTCTTTCCTTTCTCATGATGACCTCATCCCTCTTTCCTTTCTCATGATGACCTCATCCCTGACCTCATGATGACCTCATCCCTCTTTTCTTTCTCATGATGACCTCATCCCTCTTTTTTCTCATGATGACCTCATCATCCTTTCCTCTTTCATCCCTCTTTCTTTCTCATGATGACCTCATCCCTCTTTCCTTTCTCATGATGACCTCATCCCTCTTTCCTTTCTCATGATGACCTCATCCCTCTTCCTTTCTCATGATGACCTCATCCCTCTTCTCCTTTCTCATGATGACCTCATCCTCTTCCTTTCTCATGATGACCTCATCCCTCTTCTGATTCTTTCTCATGATTCTCATGATGACCTCATCCCTCTTTCCTTTCTCATGATGACCTCATCCCTCTTTCTTTCATGATGACCTCATCCCTCCCTCTTTTCATCCCTCTTTCTCATGATGACCTCATCATCCCTCTTTCCTTTCTCATGATGACCTCATCCCTCTTTCCTTGACATCATCCCTCTTTTCTTTCTCATGATGACCTCATCCCTCTTTCCTTTCTCATGATGACCTCATCCCTCTTTCTCATGATCCTCATCCCTCTTTCCTTTCTCATGATGACCTCATCCCTTTTTCCTTTCTCATGATGACCTCATCCCTCTTTCCTCATGATGACCTCATCCCTCTTTCCTTTCTCATGATGACCTCATCCCTCTTTCCTTTCTCATGATGACCTCATCCCTCTTTCTTTCTCATGATGACCTCATCCCTCTTTCCTTTCTCATGATGACCTCATCCCTCCCTTTCCTCATGATGACCTCATCCCTCTTTCCTTTCTCATGACCTCATCCCTCTTTCATCCTCTTCTCATGATGACCTCATCCCTCATGATGACTTCCCTCTTTCCTTTCTCATGATGACCTCATCCCTCTCATCCTCTTTTCTCATGATGACTTCCCTCTTTCCTTTCTCATCGATGACCTCATCCATCTTTCTCATGATGACCTCATCCCTCTTTCCTTCTCATGATGACCTCATCCCTCCCTTTCTTGATCCCTCTTTCATATGACCTCATCTCTTTCCTTTTCTCATGATGTGATCCCTCTTCTCAATGACCCTCATCCCTCTTTCCTTTCTCATTGTGACCTCATCCCTCCTTTCTCATTCACCTTTCCCTTTCTTTCTCATGATTTCCCTTCATTCGTTTCCCTGTCTTTCCGATGACCTCATCCCATCCATTCTCCTTTTTTCGTCATACCCTCGTCCCTCTTTTTCATCACTCATCCTCTTTCCTCATGATGACCTCATCCCTCATTTTTCCCTCTTTTCTTTCTCACGATTTCCCTCATGCATCTTTCTGACCCTGACCTCATCCCTCTTTCCTTTCTCATGATGACCTCATCCCTCTTTCCTCTCATGATGACCTCATCCCTCTTCTCATTTTTTTTTTTCTCATGATGACCTCATATTTTTTGACCTCCCCTTTTCCTCGTTACCCTCCTCATGATTCTTGCTCCTCTTGCCCAAGCATTTCCTCTCATCCTTATTTCAGTTTCTCATGATGATGTCTCATCATCATTTTCTTTCTTTCTTTCTCATGATGATCATCCTTGTCTATTTTTCTTCTCATAGATCATCCCTCTATTTGTTCTCATGCCGTCCTTGTCTACATTTCCTTTGCTCATATATATCCTCGTCTTTCCTTTCTAGTGACATCGTCATCTTTCTTTCTGTTGCTCTTCTCATCCATCTTACCTCTCTCGTATTATGTCCCACATTATAATCTTTTCTTTCACACGACGAATCTTTTTTTCCTTTTCTTTCATTCATGATGTCCCCATCTTCTTTTCTTTTTTATGATGTCCCTCATTCTGATTTGTCTATGTTTTTTTTCATTTTTTACGTATGCTTTAATATCTGCTGTTGGTCTCTCAGAATGTCCTAAAAATCCTATGTCATCCTCTCACATCTTACCTTTTGTCACTCATGTCCGCATTTGTTTTGCCTTTTCTTTTCTGCGACCACCATTTCCATCTTTCTCTTCTCCTGGAATCTTTCTCTGTTCGATGTTGTTGTTAATTCGATGTTACCTTACTTTTTTTGGTAGTTGTTGTTGGGCAGAATTGTAAAAAAGGTCTTCCATGAGCCCTAATTCTCAACCACCCATTAAAGATTAATTCATTCTTCGATTTTCCCTTTCTTATCATGACCTCGTTCATCGTTTCTTTCTTACCACGCCCTCATCCATTTTTCGTTTTCTCACCATATGCTAATCCCACTATCCTTGTTCATGATCCTGACATCTTTCTTTTTCATGATGCTCGGACCTATGTTTCCTTTTATCGTTGTTTCGTTTAGCATAATATGCTCTTCCATTACTTCTTCCTTATGATACTTTTATCATTTTTTAATGTTATTCCTTGTTCGCTTTTCCATTCTTTAATGTAGTTTTTTCCATCTCCCTTTGCTCAAAGTTCACCATCTTTATTCCTGCTTTCGATACGGCGTCTCTGCCTTTCTTTTCTCTGTCATCGTCATCCACCTTTCTCTGCTCATGACGTCATTATCCACTTTTCTGTACTATAACTGTCAGGATCCATGGGATTTTTTCCCTCAGCGTGTCTTCATCCGCCTTTCTTGACTTAACATGGACTCATGGACGTTTCGTTTATGATGCGCTCATCCATTGGTCCTTTCTCAAAATGTCCTTACCCGTCCTTTCTCTTGAAATCCTCCTGCATTTTCCCATGATATCCTCATCAATCTTTCTGGTAATGTCTTCAACCATCTTTTTCCTTTTCATGACGTCCTCATTGTTGACCCTTTCCAAGATCTCATCCAACTTCCATTCTTCATGGTGTCTTATTATCATGTCCTCAGTCCTTTCTAGTGATGTCCTCATCCGTTCGCTTTCCCACTATGAAATGATTCGTCTTTCCTTTCTCATTGCGTCAGATTTATCTTTCATATCTCATTGTGTCCTCATCCATCTTTCCTTTCTCACAATTTCCTCATCCATCTTTCCTTTCTCATAATGTCCTCATCCATCTTTCCTTTCTCTCGATGTCTACGTCCATCTTTCATTCATACGATATACACGTCCATGATTTCATTCTCTTCACGTCCACACCAGTCTTTCCTTTTACCATGATGTTGAACATAATGTGTACTTTCTACAGATGTCCGTATCCATGCTTCCGTCTTCACGATGTCAACACCCATGTGCTCTTTCTAATGATGTCCTCATTGATCTTTCTTTTTTTTTTTTTTTTCACGATGTCCACACCCATCTCTTCTTTCTCACAATGTCCGTACCAATTTTTTTCCTTTATCGCGAAGCCCGCATCCATCATCCTTTGTCAGTATGTCACACCCATCTTTCCTTTCACATGATGTCCACACCCGTGTCTCCTTTCCTATGTTGTCTACAATCATCATTCTTTCTCACGATGTCCCCATTGACCATTCATGTCTCATGATGTCCACACTCATCATTCATTTCTCATGCTGTCCACACACTCATTCCTTTCTAATGTTGTCTATACTCATTCCTTTCTCATGTTGTCCACACTCTTTCCTTTCTCATGTTGTCCACACTCATTCCTTTCTCATGTTGTCCACACATCATTCCTTTCTCATGTTGTCCACACTCATTCCTTTCTCATGTTGTCCACACATCATTCCTTACTCATGTTGTCCACATATCATTCCTTTCTCATGTTGTCCACACTCATCATTCCTTTCTCATGTTGTCCACACTCATTCCTTTCTCATGATGCCCACACTCATCATTCCTTTCTCATGTTGTCCACTCATCATTCCTTTCTCATGATGTCCACACTCATCCTTTCTCATGTTGTCCACACTCATTATTCCTTTCTCATGATGTCCACACTCATCATTCCTTTCTCATGATGTCCACACTCATCATTCCTTTCTCATGTTGTCACACACTCATCATTCCTTTCTTATGTTGTCCACACTCATCATTCCTTTCTCATGTTGTCCACACACTCATCATTCCTTTCTCATGATGTCCACACTCATCATTCCTTTCTCATGATGTCCACACTCATCATTCCTTTCTCATGATGTCCACACTCATCATTCCTTTCTCATGATGGTCCACACTCATCATTCCTTTCTCATGATGTCCACACTCATCATTCCTTTCTCATGATGTCCACACTCATCATTCCTTTCTCATGATGTCCACACTCATCATTCCTTTCTCATGATGTCCACACTCATCATTCCTTTCTCATGATGTCCACACTCATCATTCCTTTCTCATGTGTCCCACACTCATCATTCCTTTCTCATGTTGTCCACACTCATCATTCCTTTCTCATGATGTCCACACTCATCATTCCTTTCTCATGATGTCCACACTCATCATTCCATCATCATTCCACACTCATCATTCTCTCATGATGTCACACTCATCATTCCTTTCTCATGATGTCCACACTCATCATTCCTTTCTCATGATGTCCACACACATCATCATTCCTTTCTCATGATGTCCACACTCATCATTCCTTTCTCATGATGTCCACACTCATCATTCCTTCTCTCATGTTGTCCACACATCATTCCTTTCTCATGATGTCCACACTCATCATTCCTTTCTCATGATGTCCACACACACTCATCATTATCATTCCTTTCTCATGCTGTCCACACACTCATCATTCCTTTCTCATGCTGTCCCACACTCATCATTCCTTTCTCATGATGTCCACACTCATTCCTTTCTCATGATGTCCACACTCATCATTCCTTTCTCATGATGTCCACACTCATCATTCCTTTCTCATGATGTCCACACACTCATTTCTCATGATGTCCACACTCATCATTCCTTTCTCATGATGTCCACACTCATCATCATCCTTTCTCATGATGTCCACACTCATCATTCCTTTCTCATGATGTCCACACTCATCATTCCTTTCTCATGATGTCCACACTCATCATTCCTTTCTCATGATGTCCACACATCATCATTCCTTTCTCATGTTGTCCACACTCATCATTCCTTTCTCATGATGTCCACACTCATCATTCCTTTCTCATGATGTCCACACTCATCATTCATTCCTTTCTCTTTCTCATGATGTCCACACTCATCATTCCTTTCTCATGATGTCCACACTCATCATTTCTTTCTCATGATGTCCACACTCATCATTCCTTTCTCATGATGTTCACACTCATCATTCCTTTCTCATGATGTTCACACTCATCATTCTTTTCTCATGTTGTCCACACTCATCATTCCTTTTTCATGATGTCCACACTCATCATTCCTTTCTCATGATGTCCACACTCATCATTCCTTTCTCATGATGTCCACACTCATCATTCCTTTCTCATGATGATGTTCAAACTCATCATTCCTATCTCATGATGTCCACACTCATTCCATTCTCCTTTCTCATGATGTCCACACTCATCATTCCTATCTCATGCTGTCCACACTCATTCCTTTCTCATGATGTCCACACTCATCATTCCTTTCTTTCTCATGATGTCCACACTCATCATTCCTTTCTCATGTTGTCCACACTCATCATTCCTTTCTCATGATGTCCACACTCATTCCTTTCCTTTCTCATGTTGTCCACACTCATCATTCCTTTCTCATCATGATGTCCACACTCATCATTCCTTTCTCATGATGTCCTCACTCATCATTCCTTTCTCATGATGTCCACTCATCATCCTTTCTCATGATGTCCACACTCATCATTCCTTTCTCATGATGATGTCGACACTCATCATTCCTTTCTCATGATGTCCACACTCATCATTCCTTTCTCATGATGTCCACACTCATCATTCCTGTCTCATGATGTCCACACACTCATCATTCCTTTCTCATGATGTCCACACTCATTCCTTTCTCATGTTGTCCACACTCATCATCATTCCTTTCTCATGATGTCCACACTCATCAATCCTTTCTCAAATTTCCACGCTCATCATTCCTTTTTCTTATTATATTCACGCCTACTATTCCTTTCTTGTGGTATTCACACCCAATTTTCCGCACTCACGATCAACTCACTCACATCATTTTTCCATTCTCATGATGTCATCATCCATCACTTCTTTCTAATGATGTCCGTATCAATCATTCGTTTCTCATGATGGCGGCACTCATTATTCGTCCCTCATAATGCCTATACTCGTCATTCTGTTCTCATTATATCCTCCCCCCTCTTTCCTTTCTTTCTTGTAGTGTCCGTACCCACCTCTCCACACCGATGATCTGCTCACTCATGTTTCCATTCTCCTGATGTCATCATCAATCTTTCCTTTCACATGATGTGCACACCCATCTTTCCTATCTCACCATGTCTATACCCACCTCTCCCTGTCTGACGGTGTTCAAACCCCTCTTGTCTTTCTCATGATGTTCATATCCATCTTTTTTTCACGACGTCTTCACCCATCTTCATTTCTCATGATGT
>JADBJO010002827.1:199882-207382 GCA_016801955.1 Conus betulinus | reverse complement strand
CCTTTAGTAGGTCGTCTTGCAGTGTAAACCCCGGCACAAGGAAGGGATGGGGCCTTCTCCTTTAGTAGCTGTCTTCTTGCAGTGTAAACCCCGCGCCCAAAGAAGGGATGGGACAGGGTGGGGGGGTGGGGGGTAGGGCTCCTTTAGTACCTGTCTTCTTGCAGTGTAAACCCCACGCCCAAAGAAGGGATGGGGCAGGGTGGGGTGGTAGGGCTCCTTTAGTACCCGTCTTCTTGCAGTGTAAACCCCGCGCCCAAGGAAGGGATGGGGCAGGGTGGGGGTGGGGGGGTAGGGCTCCTTTAGTACCAGTCTTCTTGCAGTGTAAACCCCGGGCCCAAAGAAGGGATGGGGCAGGGTGGGGGTAGGGCTCCTTTAGTACCTGCCTTCTTGCGATGTTGTGCTTGTAATTTCCTTTTACTTTCGCTTTTTTTTTTTACTTTCGCTTTCTTTTACTTTTATGGTTTCCGTTACTTTCTTCACTTTTTTTCTTTTACTTTTATGCCTCCGTTTCTTCACTCTTTTTTCTGTCCTGGCTTAGTCTTGTTGCTGTTGTGTTGTTGTTGTTTTTTTGTTGTTGTTGTTGTTGTTGTCGTGTCGTCGTACCTTGGCTCAAAGACTCCAGGGATCATCCAAACAGCCGAAGTACTTGAACACTATGGTACAAATGCATCAGCTGGGGATGAGA
Organism: Conus betulinus; assembly: GCA_016801955.1. Classification (NCBI taxonomy): domain Eukaryota; kingdom Metazoa; phylum Mollusca; class Gastropoda; order Neogastropoda; family Conidae; genus Conus; species Conus betulinus. The sequence goes on along the minus strand of JADBJO010002827.1, from coordinate 206,697 downwards.
ACATTACGTGTGTGACCGTTTTTGATTACCCCCCCCACGTGGGCAGCCACACTCCGACTTCGGGTATGCTAGGAGTGTGTCACAACTGAAGACAGTCTCCGCATAACTATGCAGAGCATAACAACATTTTGATGTAGCCTTGGTGTTCCAGCCTAGGTCAGTTGGCCTGACACAGCCTTAAACCAAGGCGGGGCCTAGTCTTTAATGAGTGCTTTCAACAGTCTGCATACTTTTTAATTCGACCCTTAGGAATGCATGCATCTCTCTCTCTCTCTCTCTCTCTCTCTCTCTCTCTCTCTCTCTCTCTCTCTCTCTCTCTCTCTCTCTCTCTCTCTCTCTCTGTGTGTGTGTGTGTGTGTGTGTGTGTGTGTGTGTGTGTGTGTGTGTGTGAGAGGATCTTTCCATGTAAGTTGTGCCCGTGTCTTCTATAAAAATCCGATGCCAGTAATTTCTTCTTTGGTGTCACTCACTTTGACTTCGCTTTCTTAAAAAAAAATCTGGGTTTCATGTTTTTTCAATGTGCAGTCGCCAGTTGCTTTACTGTGTTGGTGGTCTGTTCATCTTCTTGTGGTCTGGAAGGCATTTTCTTTTTTTTTTTTTTTCCTTCATGAACTTTGTAAGATGCAAATTCTTCGTTGTAGTCTGGTGACTAGTCAGTGAACGTTTAACCACAGGAACAGGCACCTGCTGTCCATTCTTCTGAGGTGCTGTTCACTGATTGGGCAATTTCGTGTGCCTTTGTTACATGATTGGGCATTTTTCATGTGCCTTTGTTACATGATTGGGCATTTTCATGTGCCTTTGTTACATGATTGGGCATTTTCATATGCCTTTGTTACATGATTGGGCATTTTCATGTGCCTTTGTTACATGATTGGGCATTTTCATGTGCCTTTGTTACATTGGAGGGTTTTCTTCCAAAGTATTTTTTTTTTCTTTTTTATCGTTTTTTTTTAAAGAAAAATGTGAGCGAAATGATCGGAGTGGTTAGTACACTTAATACGGCTTTGTGTTATCCGAGTGAGGGACTGCAGCATGGAAATTGATGTTATGAATCAATAGGTCAAAGACAGGCTGCTACATAAGTGCCCCCCTGATTCACCGTTTCATTTCTGGAGATAGTCAACACCATACGTTTTTCTTTTCATTTTCAGTGACTTAAGCTAGCGTTTATTTCTGAGTGCTCCAGGCTTTGTTCTGTTCCCCTTTTCTGAGTGTGACCAGGGTGCAGCTTACTGTTATTTCGTTGCCGTTACGTGAAACACTTTGCTTGTGAAACCGCTCTTAGTATTCAACAGTTTTTCAATACTGCGATTTGTTTTTGTGATATAGCTGGTAGCATTCAGCAATCTCTCGTAGATGAGATGTCTTGCGCATCCGTCAGAGTAGTATTAAAGCTGATTCAGTGTAGACCCTGTGCAGAGAAGTGACGCCCGAGCGCGTTCGGTGTGAGGTCATCTTCAGGCTGAGCGTCGACATTCACCAAGGTGGTGGGGCAGACGGGATAACCGTTAACAGGAAGGTCGGTAGGGAGGGTGTGGAATGGAGGGGGAGAGAGGGTGGTAGAGGGCTTATGCAACACTACACAAAATGCCACATGAACTTGTCTTACAACGGCCTTGGTGCTTTACCCTGATTGAACTATTTCATGGGGTGGTTATGGACATTGAGGGGAAAGGGTGGGGGTGGGGTTCCTGAAGCAAATATGCTGAATCATCTTGATTACAGAAAAATTTTGGTCTGTTTATATCCGTTATTTTGATCCATGCGAGTTTCGAGAATCGGTCTCCATATTAAGTGTCATTAAAAAAAAAAGTGCTTACAGCCCTGATATGGTGTACGTGTGATCAACTCAAAATATATTAATTCAGATAGACACCGCTAATAATTCTTTATAAATAGCCTTCTTTTGCCCCTGTTACAACTCATGAAGGATTTTCGGATGTTCATCACAACACTTTTTAACACTTACTTTCCTGTGCTTCTCGCCTGCATTCTTTCACACCAGGGTATTGTACTTCTCAGTCCCACTTTTCTCTCCACCCCCCCCCCCTACGTTTCAAGTTCACTCCTTGATGATCTCCAGAGACCCTTCAGTTTTCATCGTACAAACATGCGTGGACATGCTGAGAGGACTCCTTGATGTACACACCACCAGTTTCCATCTCCGCCCAGTGGAAGAGGACTCGCTTTTCCATTGCAGTTGTCTTCTCTAAATAGTTCATGGATTTGAACCTGAGGTCCTTCCATGTCTCCCCCATCCTTTCACTCTTTGAACCTGAGGTCCTTCCATGACCGCTCACACCCCTCTGCTATACATGCTATTCATGTTTTCATATTCTTCATTCTCTTATGCCACGTTTGGTCTTTTCCCGCTTCACCTCCAGCCGTTCCTTTTATACACTGCTGACTTATTCTTCTGCATCGCTACGAACACGATGCAGTCATTTCCATTGTTACCCCTTTACTTTCTTTCGGCGGTATTGAACAGTAGGATGGACGTACCATATTCAACTCCACCCTGTCCTCCCTTTCCGATCTCTCCCGTCATTTATCATTCTTATGTCCTTCTCCCTTCCGTCATTCATGCTCTAAAACTCTCTTCCCCCTCCAGATCATCATTCATCAGTTTTAGTTGTCTTCTCCTCACATCCATCGATCTTTGTTCTACTTCTCTTCACTCGTCCATCATTCATTCTTCTCACGTCCCCAGTGCGCGTTCCGTCTCTCAGTTATCATTTTCGTGTTCTGTTCTTCTCATCTTGTTCTTCATATAGTATTGTCATGTTGTGCTCCCCTCATGCACTCAGCACGTTCATGTTCTGTGTGTCTCATCATGTCAGCTCTTCATTATTAACGCGTTCCCGTCCTCGCATTTCGTCTCATTCTGTGCTGATTGTGCCCACTGCTACTCTGTCGGTATCCTGGTGTGTGTGTGTGTGTGTGTGTGTGTGTGTGTGTGTGTGTGTGTGTGTGTGTGTGATACTTAATTGAGGCCATCATTTCTCACGCTCTTCTCTTTCCTTCGCTTTCCTCATATATCATCATCATCATCCATCTTTCCTTCATCAGCGTCGCACCACCCTTCCATCTAGTATTCATTTTTCCTATAGTCCCCCCCCCCCCCCCCCCCCCCCCCCCCAGTCCAACATTCATCCTTCTCACTGTCTCCTCCCGTCCAACAGTCAGCATTCTCGCATCTCACCCACCATCCCCCCGTCCCAGTCCCCACCCCCCTCCCCTGTCCAAAATTCATCGATCTCACTGTCTCCTCCCGTCCAGCATTCACAATTCTCTCATCTCGCCCCTTCCGCTCCAGTTCCCCCAGTCCCATATTTATTATTCTCGCCCTTTTCCCCCAGTCCAACATTTATTGTCCCCACCTTTTCCCACAGTCCAGTATTGGTCATTCTCACGTCCCCCCCCCCCCCCCCCCCCTCCCCACAGTCCAACATTAATCATTTTCACACCCCCCCTTCCTTCTCACTTCCTACACACACACACACACACACACACACACACACACACACACACACACACACACGCACACACACTGACACAGACACACACACACACACACACACACACACACACACACACACACACCCACACACACACACACACACACACACACACACACACCTACCTCTAGTCCAACATTCACCATTTGCATGTTTTACTCTATCATTCATGCTTCTCACTTTTTTTCCAGCAATCCATTTTTAATCATTCTTACCTGTTCCTTCCTTCAGTTCAACATTATTCATTCCCCCCCTCCCTGTTCAACATCCATCACTCTCGTGGTTTTCCCTATGCAAACATTTATCATTCTCACATACTCCACCCCCCCCCCCCCCCCCCCACACACACACACACGCACACGCACACTCAAACATTCTTCGTTCTCACCTTTTTCTCCCCGTCCAACATTCATCACTTTCAAGTTTTCCCCTGTCGTACATTCATTATTCTCGCGTTTCCCGCTACTCCAAAATGCTTGGTTTCAACATTCATCATTCTCACGCTTGCTGCGGACCAAAGTTCATCATTTATACCCTTTCCCCATTCAACATTCATTATTTTCACCTGTTCCCTAATCAAACACTCAGTATTCTCACGTTTTCCTGACCAAACATTCCATATTCTGACATTTTCACCCGTCCAACATTCATCACTCTCACGTTTTTGCCTTCTCCTAAATGCTTTAATCTCACGTCTACCCTGCCCAACATTCGTCATTCCCAACTTTCCCCCAAGTCCAACATTCATCATTATCACGTTTCCCTCCCTCCCTCCCAGCATTCATCATTATCACGTTTCCCTCCCTCCCAGCATTCATCATTATCACGTTTCCCTCCCTCCAGCATTCATCATTATCACGTTTTCCCTCCTTCCAGCATTGATCATTATCACGTTTCACTCCTTCCAGCATTCATCATTATCACGTTTCCCGTCCCCTTCCAGCATTCATCATTATCACGTTTCCCTCCCTCCAGCATTCATCATTTTCACGTTTCCCTCCCTCCAGCATTTTCGTTTCCCTCCCTCATTTTTTGCGTCATTCTCTTCGTTATTCACCATTCCCACTGTCTCTTCTCTAACTTCGTCTGTCATTCGTCATTATCTCTTCTTTTCTGATCGCGTCTAGCATTCGTTATTCTCACGTTCCCTTCTCATTCCATTCATCATTGGATTACTCTGACGATGTCCGATTTTTTCATGTACTCCATGATTTCCACGTTCTTCCATCTTATCTCCCTTCTCTCATCCAGTTTCCCATTCATCATTCTCACCTTCTCCTTTTTCTCTCTTTTTGCAAACACTCGTCATTCCCCCTCGTCTCCTTTGTTTTATTCTGGCCATTACTTCACCATTCCAACGCTGTCCAGTGTTCATTAATCCATCGGTCTCGCACTCCTCTCTTCTTTTCCTTCTTATCTCGTCCTTCATCGTTCTCACGTTATTTTCCCATCCACAATTCTGTCCGTTACCTTTCATACACCCTTTATCATTCTCACATTCTTCTTTTCACCTCCCGTTCCTAGATATCTCTTTCTCTTTTCATCCCACCCCTCATTTATGATTCTGACGCTTTAATTATCTCAATCATTAGTCATCTCAAGTCCTCCTCTCGTCCATCCATTTGATCATTTTCGCGTTTGCCTGTTTTCTTCCAATCGGGGCCAGATGCGCCATCCTCAGCTTTTTTACCTTCTCATCCAAACCGTCTGTCATTCTCACGTTAGTTTCCGATACCTTTATCGTCATTTTCACGTTCTTCTCCCATCTCTCGTTCATCATTCTCGCATTCTCCTTTTCTCCTGTCTTTCACCATTCCTTTTTCTTCCGTCCGTTAATTTATTCACCGCTTTTCCTTCCCCTGCTGTCCCTCTGTCGTCATTCTCACGCTCTTTTCTCAGTCCGTTTATACTTATGATCTTAGTTCTAGTCCCATCGATCATTCACCATATTCTCGTTCTTGTCAGTCAGTCATAATGTTCACGGTTTCTTGTTCTCATTGTGTCTGTTATTCATATTTCTTACTTTTTTTTTTCTGTCCTTCGTAATATCTGCGTTCTCTGTTCTCGTTCCTCATGAATCATTTTTTTCCGTTAACGTCTTCTCATTCTATATAATTCCCGTCTGTTATTCGCTACGTCTAGCTCCTATCCATCACTGAAATCTCCAGTTTCTTCCCCCGTCCATTACTCATTATTTTCATGTTCTTCTTTATTCATCTCGTTCATTTTGCGTTTTTCTCTCTCTTCATCATGCGTCCGTCATTCATTTTCATTTCTCGTCATTATTTTTCATCTATTTCTTCCTCTCTGATTGAATTATTCCTACAATTGTAGTCCAACACCTCCCTGACGCTTTCTTTTCCTCGTCCTCCCCCCCCCCCCCCCCCCCCCCCCGTCCATTATCATCATTCACGTTTTTTTCTTTCTATCCTTCCTTCGCTGTTTTCTTACGTTCTGATTTTAAATCCCGTCTTTTATACGTTCTTCTTTACGTTCTTCTTGTCTCATGCGAACAATTTTTTTTCATCGTTCTCTCGTTTCTTCTCCCTTCCATCCCACTTTTCATCTCCTCTCCTTTTCCTTTTCCATCGTTTATTTCATCATTTTCCCCCTTTTCTTATCATTCTCACGTCCGTTCATCATTCATCATTCTCACACTCTAGTTCCGTCACCTTTTTTTGTTTGTTTGTTTGTTTCAGGCAGAAAAGTACCTTGCATTAATAACAAAGAAATGGAACAGGCAACAGTTTCCTCAGATTCGAAATTGAGGGTTAGAGTGGTATGAAAAAATGGTGAGAAACGGTTTTTAAGTCACGAATGTTCACGTGACATAACCTGCTCGTCTTGTAAAATGAATGTGAAACTGGATGACACTTTTCTTGCGTAATTTGCTTCTAATGCTGACAAATGTGAAAGCTTCATTGTGCTAAATTCTTTTGTCATACCACCAGGATGCTCAAATGTGGCTACGGTTGTTATCGGATCGTCATGAACGTGTAATAAACTGGCTAAAATATAACAGCTGAAGCCTGTTAGGGAAAAAGAAAACCGTCAAACAAAGCACTGGTTACTAACGGAATCATCCAGTGTTGTGTGTGTGTGGGTGTGGGGGGGGGGGGGGGGGGGTGTGGGTGTGTGTGATGGTGGTGTGTGTGTGGTGTGTGTGTGTGTGGTGTGTGTGTGTGTGATGTGTGTGTGTGTGTGTGTGTGTGTGTGTGTGTGTGTGTGTGTGTGTGTGTGTGTGTGTGTGTGTGTGTGTGTGTGTGAGAGAGAGAGAGTGAGGAGAGGAGGGGA
>JADBJO010002827.1:179882-187382 GCA_016801955.1 Conus betulinus | reverse complement strand
CCCCTCCCCATTCCACAGTCTTTTTTTTTTTTTTTTTTTTTTTTTTTTTTTTTTTACAAGTTTACTAACACTGTGTGGTACAAACACTGCCTACCATGTGTCTTTCTCACACTTCCCTCCTCAGGCCCTTACCCCTTGCTTTGTCTGTCTCCCGTACTGCAAATTAACTTACACACTACTGTGTGTTTTTCGCTTATCCCCCCCCTCCCCCCAACACGCACATCTTTTTATGCTGCAAGTTCATTAACTTTGTATTTTGTCTACAGTCTCTCCCCAATGAACTGCCAACCTGTGTGCCTATTTTGTGATTTCTGTGGAACATCAGGGCCGTTTTCTAATTAAATTCACTTTGATCCGTGACAGGAAAAAAAAAATCACAAGGGAGAGAAATCATGAGTTGAGGCGAGCCAGCGGGTAGTGTTTCCTCTTGTAGACTGTATTCTGGCCAACGACTTCGGGAATCCCGCTGAGCCAGTAGCAGGATTGGAACCTGACAACCTATGAGCAGATAGTAACAGTACAAGTCTGCTCCCGAGATGATGTCAGGCTCTGAGCACGCTCTTGGCACACACCATCATTACCTGGTCCTGGCCTTCATGTCTGTCTGTGTTTCATTTTAACGCCTCTCAGTACTACTTCCTCCCCTGTTGACAGCAGAGGGGCCTGTGGTCCGTCGGTTTGATCCTTTGCTTGGGGGAGGGGACGGTTGTGAGTTCGAACCACTCATGAGTCGGAAATTCATTCATGTTTTTTTTTCTCAGTTTTGAAAATTCATTCTTTCTTTCTTTCTTTCATTTTCTTTTCTTTTCTTTCTCGTTTACTTGAAAATCCTGTCGTTCCACCACGCAGTAAACGAATACCGGATCAGTTTAATGGATGCCTGTTCTAGATCAGAGAAGGTTGAAGAAGGCGGCGTGAGGGGTAAGGGTAAGGGTAATGTTGCCTGTAACGCAGCCGACCGCAGAGGGCCCACATCAGGGCTGTCAACCGCGTTGAAGTCGACTCACAAGTCGTTGAAAAAAAAAATGGGCACAGACTTCCCTCGAGCCCGAGAGTGAATCTCCAGGAGTTCATTGCCCCAATGGTCACTAGGCTACTGGACGTTAGATGTTGTTTTTTTCATTCCACCCCCCCCCTCCCCCCCCCCCCCCCCCCCCCCCCCCCCCTATCCCCCCCCCCACCTCCTGCCCCTACCGTGCCTTCCAGCAGACATTTCTGATCGTTATTTGCCTGCCTCCCCCTCCTCCCGTGTTTTCTCTCTCTCTCTCTCTCTTCTCTCTCTCTCTCTCTCTCTCTTCTCTCTCTCTCTCCCTCTCCCTCTCTCTCTCTCCCTCCCTCTCTCCTCTCTAACTTCTCTCGCTCTCACTTTCCTCTCTCTCTCTCTCTCTCTCTCTCTCTCTCCTCTCTCATCTCTCGCTCTCTCCTCCCCCCCTGCTCAAAAACAATACTCTTAACCTCTCTCTCTCTCTCTCTCTCTCTCTCTCTCTCTCTCACACACACACAACACACTCAATGTTCACTTCTCTCACTCACACAACACACTCTCTCTATCTCACTCACTCTCTCTCTATCCCCTGTCCCTCTCTCTCTCTCTCTCACTCTCACTTTCTCTCACACTCTGTCTCTCTCATTTTCTCTTCTCTCTCCCCCCTCTGTCTCTCACTCTCTTTCGTCTCGTCCTTCGTCTCTCTCTCTCTCTCAGTAAACTCTCTCGCTCGTCTCTCTCTCTCTCTCACCACACACCACACCTCCCACTCGCTCACCACCCACCCTCTCTCTTCTCCTCTCACTCTCTCTCTCTCCTCTCTCTCTCTCTCTCTCTTTCTCTCACTTCTCTCTTCTCTCACACACTGTCCGCTCTCATTCCTCATTTTCTCTCCTCTTCTCTCTCTCCCTCGTCTCTCTCTCTCTCGTCTCCTCCTCTCCTCTCAACGGCCTCTCTCTCTCTCTTCCTCTCTCTCTCTCTCCCTCCTCTCTCTCTCTCTCCTCCCTCGCTCTCTCCTCCCTCTCTCCCTCCCTCCCTCTCCGGCTCGCCTCGTCGTTTTCAGCTGAGTGTCAAGACTAGTCTTTAATTTGGCCCCGTCTGTAAGTCTCTTGTCATCCAGTTGACTGACACACTGTAGCGCTCACAATGGAGCGGTCGTAGCAGGAAGCATCCTTTGTGATTTCAAATCCAATTCCTTCCCCTGAACAACAGAGCGAAAACGGGTTGAACCGGGCCGGCCAGTTTTTCTTTCTGTCTGTCTGTCTGTCTTTGTCTGTCTGTCTTTCTGTCTGTCTGTCTCTGTCTGTCTGTCTGTGTCTTTCTGTCTGTCTCTCTGTCTGTCTGTCTGTCTGTCTCTCTCTCTCTCCCTCTCTCTCTCTCTCTCTCTCTCACTCACACACACACACACACACACACACACACACACACACACACACACACACACACACACACACACACACACAACCTTCCTTCCCTGACCTGCCTTTTCCGCTCCATTTTCCAATGATATAAAGGTGATTTTGATTTGGGCCTGTGATAGAGGGAAATGAGGAGTTGGTAGTGTACGGTGCTGGTGGTGGTGGTGGTGGTGCTTGTTGTGGTGGTGGCAGTGGGTGTTTTGTATAACAATACCCGTCCACTCTCATTTCGTCCACCTCCCCCTGGTGGGGGGTGGGGTGTTTTTCCCCCCCTGGCTACTTTTATAGCCTCTTGTTTGTATTCATAGCATTTTGGAATAAGATTTCATGGGGAGAGCTAAGGCATCCAAGGTGTCTTTCGGTGTATCCCCATTTTCTGGAAAAGAGGCGTCTTACAAGCAAACGGCTGTTCCTGAGTGTCATTCCACTTAAGAGAACGTCACGCGTTAATGTGTACACGTGTGTGTGTGTGTGTGTGTGTGTGTGTGTGTGTGTGTGTGTGTGTGCGTGTGCGTGCGTGCGTCTGTACGTGCGTTCGTGCGTTTGCATGTGTACGTGCGTGCGTGTGTGTGTTTGTGCGTGCGTGTGTGTGTGTGCGTGCGTGTGTTAAAGACCATTAGTACGTAAGAAGTGTTCAGTTCTATCGTTCCTACGGGTGCATCTGAAACGTGGATTTCTCCCGCTGTCGGTGGGCTTGCGTGGTGAAAACTGTGTGAGAACAAAGGGCGATTTTTTTTTTTTTTTTTTTTTTTTTTTTTTTTTTTTTTTTTTTTTTTTTTTTTTTTTTTTTTTTTGAAGAAAGGGTGCAAGCCTGTAAGAAACAGAAAAGCAGCAAGCCTATAATACCAAAAAAGAGCGCAACGTGTAAAACGTGAGTGATCACCGTGTCAGGCTTCTATCTCTCAACTGGCTAACGTGAAGTTAATTCTCTGTTCTGAATCGAATTCTCTCTCTCTCTCTCTCTCTCTCTCTCTCCCCTCTCTCTTGCATATATTCAGTCAGTTCTTTCTTTCTCTCTCTGTCAGTCTGTCTGTCTGTCTCTCTCTTTCTCTTTCGGTCTGCCTTTCAGTCGGTCTGCCTGTCTGTCTCTTTCGGTCTGTCTGTCGTCTCTTTCTCTGTCTCTCTGTCTGTCTGTCTCTTTCTCTCTCTCTCTCTCTCTCTGTCTCTGTCTCTCTCTCGCTCTGAAATAATGTCGGGTACAGAAATGTTTCCAGTTGTCAGTATTTAAAAAAAATTTCTCTCGCCACCACAGACGGTACCAGTTGGCTTAACTTGAAATCAAGAAGACCGTCATTGTTCTTTCATTTGACGTGCTGCAACATTTTCGTTCTACGGATTTCCTCATGTGAGACATGAAATCAGGAAGAAGCCAGATTCAACCAGGCATGCGAATGCAAAACGAAGCCGTATTCGCGCGAACGGGTAAGGATTAAAACTGTTCAAAACACGCGCGCTTAACGGCTCAAAAAATCACCGAGAAGCGCGTCCTTTCGGGCATGAAGACACGCTCGACTTGACATGTGATTTAGGTGGGCAGTTAATTAGCGGTGCGCTTTTTCAATTGTTCCGGTCCGTGCAGTACTGTAAAAAAAAAAAAAAAACAACAACAACAACAACAACCTAACAACAACAAAACAACAACAACAACACATGTGTTCTGTCCTAGTGTCACAAAAAAAAACATTGTCCGTTCTGTTAAAAAAAAAAAAAAAAAAGTCCCACTTTCCTGTTTGAATGCCTTTCATTTAACAACAACAACAACAACAACAACAACAAAGAACAAATTCTGTTTCCTTCTTTTTCGGTGTTCATTGTTTTTGGCCTGTCTTTGTTATACAATGCCTTTAACTGGCTGCACCTCTTAAAAGATTCGAACCATGGACCCAGGACTCTAGTTTCCAAACGTGAGTGGGTTATCCCATTTATGCTATCCCAGTTTCTCTTTCCTGTACTCTCCTGTCCCCTGTGCGTAACATTTTTTCTTTTTTTTTTTTTTTTTTTTTGTTTTATCTGGCGGCACACACAGTTCGTCTCATGCCACATTGTGGAAGCGAAGACAGCGCGCACTGCTGCAGCGGGTGCACGATACCAGCGTCGGCAACATGGGGTTGAAGGCTTTGATAATAGCTGCAGGTGTCTGCATCTCCCGGGCCTGGTTGATGCCGAAATATTATCGTGAAACGAAACGTGGAATACAGCCCTGTTATACACAATAAACGGACCAGAATTGACGCCACAGCATACATTGGCCCTTCCAAGATCTTGCGTCAAGACGATTCCAGTTGTCGATCACCTCTTCCCGTGCGTGCCCGAGTTGAATTTGTATGGAACTCGTCGGTATGGGCAAGTTCATGGAAGCCTGTTGATGGCAGACACACGTCGTGGGAGGCGGCGGGACGCGTGGGCGGGCGGAGGGGGGGTGGGGCCGCAACCATGCACTATGAGCAAGCAATCACTATCGTCCCGAACGGCGCTGCCGCACAGGGTGACTCTGTGATCGACGCTTGGGTCTAGAAACAGCGCGCGATATGAACACCCGCGGCAGCTGACTTCGACTTTGGGCAGTGTGGCGCGGAGGTCGCTTCTGTGGCACGAGCTCCTTGCGGCGGCCGTAGATAGAGTTCATTTTTTTTCCTGCGAGCCTGTCTACGTTTGAGAATTATGTGACAGACATCAGGCTGGGTCTGTGGTTTTTCAGTGGTGAACATGAACATGTGCCGGCATGATGATGATCTGACGGAAGAGAAGCGGGGGACGCAGAGAGGGAAGAAGGAAAGATGGAGAGCATGAGAGCGCCACCCCCAGAGGTCGATAGGTTGGGAGAAGACAGCAGAGGGGAGAGATTAGACGAAGAGGAGATGAGGGGGAGACGAGAGATGAGAGAGGAGGAGAGAGCGAGAGAAGAGAGAGAGAGATCAATTGACCAAGGTTTATTTATGTGAGAGGCCCACAGGTCACCCCCTTAGCCAGAATTGACGGGGAAGTGAACACAAAACATAAATTAGAATGAAGTCTCTTTTCATTGAGAGAAAGAGACACAGAACAGGCAGGCAGGCAGACAGACAGAGCGGGGGGATGGAAAGAGAGAAGACCGACGGAAGACAGACAAGACAGACAGAGACAGTCAGCAGACAGAAAGACGCGACGGAGAAAAACAGCCTCTCGTGAATGACAGGAATGCTGACATCAAAAACCATACGATATACAACTATTGTTCAACATCAGAGAGAGGAGATGAGCATCGAAACGCGTTTCAAGGATGGAGAGAGCATGGAGGGGAGGAAGAAGCAGAGAGAAGAATCAAATGTTTGAAGAGAGAGGGCGCAGATGTGAAGAGATGGGAGGGCGGCAGCCGGGGGGGGACGGGGCAGGCGACGATGATAGCAGGAAAATGCGCTCTCACGTCGAATGGAGAGGGATTAGGGATTACAAGTTGATGGGATAATAGGCAGGGACAGACCGACGGCGTAGACCATGGAGTGGCGATATAGAGGGTGGATCGACATCTTGCCAGGGCGAAAGGTGATGAATACGATGCATTAGTACGTCTTGTTGTCGACAATAGGCAGCGATCACGTATGAGCATTGTCTGTTAGAGCCGTCACACAGCAGAGCACTTAATACTGATGGCGGTGCAGTTCTTTTTTGTAACTCAAGGGTTCTCAATAAGAACAGGGAGGGGATGAAGAGAGAGAGGAGGAGTGAGAGAAGAAAGGTTCTAAGGGAAGAGGAGAGATTGAAAGAACGCGGCGGGGCTCAGAGGCGGACGAGAGGAGATTGGAGCGCAGAGAGAGAGAGCAGGCAGCACTAAGAGAGAGAGAGAGACTAAGAAACGAGAGAAGAAAGAGACTAAGGGGACGACGAGGCGAAGAGCGATTTGGGAGCAGCAGAGAGATGAAGCAATTGAGTGATGATGAGGAGCCGAGATTTGAATTTCAACGAAGAGACATGCTGCAGAAAATGGCTGTTAGCTGTGTGCTGTGTGTGTGTGTGTGTTGTTTGTAGATATGGTGTGTGTGTGTGTGGGAGTGTGTGTGTACTGTACGTCTGTTGTCCGTCCGTCCGCACTAAATGGCGCCAAAGCGCGGGACCGTCCGTGGATCAAAATGGGCTTCCACTCGCTTCAGAACAAAAATACGGGACCGCCATCTTACTGAAAATTTGGCAGGATATGCTTAATTATAGCGGCAGGCTGATGCCCGATGTTTATGGAAATCTATCAGAAAGTACTTGGCGATTCTTTCTGAAAATTCGGTAGGGTATGCTTCATAATGGGTCACGTAAAGATAATGCCCGATGTTTACCAGAATAAGCCGTTATAACGCCTATAAACGGCTTAAAACGGTTTTCCGCTTTAATGGAATATAACTCAACGCTATTCAAGATAAACTGGGCTTTTCATCTGCTTTGCATTAGGTTCTTTTTGCGTGTTGGCTGAATGTATAATCTTGGTTAAAAAATAATAGTTTATTACCTGCCCGAGACACTGCATTAGAGAGTCAATTGCCCTGTCGAATGGCCAAGATCACGATGTAGCCCATTTGTATTTAGCGTCGACACACAGGTCCTTATCTAACGTGGCGAGATGCTTTACTTTTATTGTTTAGATTGGAAATGTATCACATTAAATATAATAATAATGTATCACTGGGCATAACTTACCTTTTATGAGAGCAGACGAAGAGCGCGCCGTATGTGTGGATGTGTGTGTGTTTGTGTGTGAGAGAAATATATGAACTGTGCTTTGATGTGTTGTCGTGTTGTGTGTGGGTGTGTTGGTGTAGTGACTATGTTGTAGTGTGTATGATGATGTGTAGATGATGAAGAGAGAAGGAGAGGAGAGCGATATGCAAATGTTGTGTAGTGTGTGTGCTGTGTGTGTGTGTGTGTGTGTGGATTTGTGAGGCGAGAGCAGAGAGTGGCTGCGGTTGTGAGATGTGTGTGTGTGTGTGGGTGTAGTGTGTGTGTGTGCTGCGTGTGTTGTGTGTCGTGAGTGCATGAGTGAGTGTTGTGTGTGCCACCTGTGTGTGAAATGCTAGCTGACCCGCTGATCCTGGTAGACATGTGCCGGTGTTAGTGGCATTATCTTGGTGTCGT
>JADBJO010002827.1:174882-177382 GCA_016801955.1 Conus betulinus | reverse complement strand
GTGTGTGTGTGTGTGTGTGTGTGTGTGTGTGTGTGTGTATGCATTCGCACGCGAGACCTTGGTTTTACGCGTCTCATCCTGGGAGGGGGAGGAGTTGGGGTTGGGGGGGGGGGGGGGGGGGGCGGAGGAGTGTAAGTAGGTGTCGACTCCGACGGAAGAAAACTCCCCTCAAACCAGGCTGTGTCAAGCGGCACTTGAACCGAGGACCTTCGGGTCAAGACAAGAATGCTTTTGGTGACTGACGGAGAGAGAGACATTAATTTACGAAGACTGTTATTATGATCTTTTGGGCCGCCTGTTCCTCCATACGTCAAAAGGTGATTTTTTGTCTGGGGTCGGCGCCATGAAGTTAACGCCCGCCCAGCAGGGAGGGGGACGCGCAGGGGGAGTGGGGACGGGATGGAGGGAGAGTGTGTGTGTTGGGGGGTGGGTGGAGGTGGGGGGGGGGGGGCGTCGGTCGTTAGCACACATAGGGGCTGCCGTCGGTGCCGAGTTGGCCAGCGAGTTCAGTTTAGGCGCCAGGTAACGGCTAGGGGTCCGGGCGGGATAGGGAGTGTTGACAACCGAGGCAGATCCTGAGTTGGTCGTACTCGTGCGAATGACATTTTTACTCTTTTTTTTTTTTTTTTTCGTCTTGCTTTTGTTCTTTTTTCTTTTGTATGTTTTTTTTTTTTTTTAATTTAAATCTCTCGTCTGTGTGCCCTGTGTATGAAATTAATAGTACTGTTTACTTATGCCTTTATTTTACTTTCTTTGTTCATCTTTTTTTTTTGTGTGCCTTCTTGTATTCGTTCTGTTTGTCCGTGAGTCTGTTGGCCCGTATATCTGTATTTCTGTTTGCGTAGCTGTCTAATTTGTTATCATTCTGTCTCTGCATGCATGCGTATTGGTATGTATCTTTCTATGTCTGTGTACCTATCTGACTGTTGACCTGTATCTACGTAACCACCGAGCAGAACTTTTCTCTAGGCGGAGAAGAAGCCCTGAATCCAGTGGTTTGACTGTCTGTGGAGTTGATGGTGATTGTTCTGAGCCACACATGGGGTCGGAGCTTTTCGGCATCACTACCCTGTCTGTCCTCCAGGCAGTAAATCTGTACCTGATTTCTGTCGGGGGCAGTAAAAGTGCGGCAGAAGGAGAGAGAGGTGGGCTTCGCTTCCACCCCCCCCCCCCCCCACCCCACCCCACCCCCAAATACGATGGACTTCTGACAGTTTACTGACCCTTTTAGCCATTAGGTTCTGGGACTTTGATTAAAAAAAAAAAAAAAAAAACCCACAAAAAAACCTTTCTTCTGAAGGCTGTGGTCCCGAGAAAAGATAATCCTGTCCATATTTGCTCTTGTCAGATGAAGGAGGAGAAAATAATATGCTTAGTGGCTTGGTTACCTTGCTGGACATTCGTGTATTAGTACAACATGAGTTGTACTCCTCCCACCCTCCCTCCCTCCCCTGTAAGAGAGAGAGAGAGAGAGAGAGAGAGAGAGGCCTACCACTTAGTTTTCTGGCTCAGCTCTTACTTTTTATAGCCTTTAAATCAAATTGATCTCTGATGCACTGAACAAGATAAATATTGCATTTACAGACTAGGGATCGGAAAGGAAATCTTTCCTGTGTGTTTTTGTTTGTTTGTTTGTTTTTACCTAGCGGACCGCCGAGAGAAACCTTCCTGTGGTACGCCTTTGTCCACATCACGTTACCAGGGTCAGAAGTTGAGACCACGGCGTCTTTGTGTAGGAAAACTATCCCTCCTGTCTTAAGCCGAGCTGTAACCAAATTAGGTTATTTCAGAATCCACTCGACCACAAACACCGGGATTGAACAGATCCTAGATGCTGTCTCGCCCTGTGTTGTTTTCATGAAAACTGGGTTTAGTCTGAGAACTTTGGGCAACCGCACGTTTGTCGGGAAACGTTGTGATGGCCTTCAAACTTTGCTCACAGTAGGAACGATGGCGCTAATTGTTGTCTGATTCGCTTTTGTTTGTTTGTTTGTTTGTTTCTTTCTGTTTGTTTTTTTTCTATTTCAATGTTTCTGAGTGCATTCTGGGCTTCAAGTTCGGTAGAAATTCAGCTTCAGTAACGCTAATTACATTAATTAAGATCGGTTGCCATGATGTAATCGTCTAACGTCGTTCAGTTAGGAAAACAATGATCGTTGACTGACAGCGCGCAGGTTATCCCTCTTTTGATTTCGAGTGCTTCGAAGCTGTGAGAAATATTGTAGCATAGTCCAGCACAGCGTTCTTGGCGGACATTAAGAAGGCGTTTTTGATAGGTCAATTCAAGGCTGGTTCGAGGGTGCTGAGAACTCAGAGGTGTTGAGGTTGCGCTTGCTTGTGAATTGTCGTAAACGCGCGCGTGCACTTGTGTTCGTGTGTGTGTGTGTGTGTGTGTGTGTGTGTGTGTGTGTGTGTGTGTGTGTGTGTGTGTGTGTCTCTCTCTCTCTCTCTGTTCTCTGTCTTAACATCCGTCTCTCTCTTTCTTTTCTCTCTCTCTCTC
>JADBJO010002827.1:157382-167382 GCA_016801955.1 Conus betulinus | reverse complement strand
CCATGGTCATTGTTAGGAGGCGCACAGCAAGCCTGGAGTTGTCGTTAGCACGCTTATAGTTGTTAGCACGCGTCTAGGTGTTGGTAGCACGCTTATCGTTGTTAGCCGGGCCTACTGATATTGTTAGCAGGCCTAAAGCTGTTGGCAGGCTTACACTTGTTAGCAGGTGTATAGTTGATAACAGGCCTGTCGTTGCTGTTAGCCGACCTGCAGTGTTGTTAACAGGCTGTGGTTGTTAGGGGGGGGGGGGGGGGGGGGGGGGGGGGGGGCTGGAGATGTTTTTAGTAGGCTCATAGCTGTTGCTAGCAGACTTATAGTGTTTGCTGGCAAGTGTGGCTGTAATCAGCAGACCTGTTGCTGTTGTTACGAACGGACGTATTGCTGTTGCTGAGAATTTGCCGAGAGCGTTCGTTGCTCACTGCTGTTGCACGTAGGCCAGTAGTTGTTGCGCGTAGGCTTGCAGCTGTTGCGCATAGGCCTGTGGCTGCTGTTACCAGTGGCTGTTGAGTAGGCCTGAACCTGTTCGTAAGTAGGCCTGTGGCTGCTGTTACCAGTGGCTGTTGAGAGTAGGCCTGAACCTGTTCGTAAGTAGGCCTGTGGCTGCTGTTACCAGTGGCTGTGAGAGTAGGCCTGAGCCTGTTCGTAAGTAGGCCTGTGGCTGTTTTGAGCAGGTATACAGATAGCGTGAGACAGGCCTATAGCTTTTGCCGTGAGGAAGCCTGTGGCAGATGCGTAGCTCTGCAGCCCTTTTGCTGCTCTTGCGAATAGGCAAAGTGCTGCTGCTGCCAGTAGGTCCAAGGCTGTTGATGTCAGTCAGCGCGAAACGGGGGGACCACCCGCCCCGCTTGTGACTGACAGTCGGCTTGCATGTAATGCAGTATAAGATTGAGGTGTGTTTGAAAGAGGTCTTTGATCGTATCCGTATAATGGTTGTGTGGTGTGGTGGGGGGGGGGGGGGGGGGGGGGGGGGGGGGGGGAAGGAAAAAAGTGGCTGTCAGGTAAGCGGATTTCAATGGGCTGTGACGAAGTAATGCTTTGGAACCCGACCCGAGAAGTCGAGGATGTTCCTTTTGCGCTGGCTGTGTGAGAGGCGTCTGTGAATGTTCACACGCTGTCTAACGTGTGTGTTTTCCCTACTTCCCACTCTCTCCGTCTGTCTGCCTGTCTTCAGTAAGTCTGTCTGTCTGTCTGTCAGTTTTCTGTCTGTCTCTGTTTCTGTCTGTCTGTCTGTCTGTCTGTCTTCTCTCTTTCTCTCTCTCTCTCTCTCTCTCTCTCTCTCTCTCTCTCTCTCTCTGCGTCTCTCTCTCTCCACTCTTTCTCTCTCTGCGTATCTATCTGTTCTTTCCATGTCTCTCTGTCGATCTCTCTCTGTCAGCCACTTTCTATCTCTTTAGCTCACTCACTCTCTCTCTCTCTCTCTCTCTCTCTCTCTCTCTCTCTCTCTCTCTCTCTCTCTCTCTGTGCAATCTGTGTTTGTCTTTCTTCTCCCTCGCATTTCGCATTCCTTCCTCCTCCCTCCCCTCCCCTTCCCCTCCATCACTTCGCCCATCCTCCCGGATGCAAGGGGATTTCATGTCTTCTGTTTGGTTTCTCGATGTGCAGAATGTTTCACTGGTGTCACAATAGGTCATAGTGTAGAGAACTAGCAATCTCGTGGGGAATTACTTTGCACTTCAGCTGTATTTAAACAAATATATCATGCATCTGTTCACGATTAGTTTTCATGGTATTTTTTTCAAAACTTGTACTGCAGTTGTATTTACACAAATGAATGTAAGTGTCTGTCAACAGTTATCTTCCATTTTATGATTGCTTTTGCTTTTTGTTTGTTTGTTTGTTTGTTTGTCAGTGAAGCTAGCTAGCGTGTGTGCATTTGTTTATGACTGACGGTGACGTCACTTACAAGCAGTCAAAGATTCTTGAGAGACTATCGCCTGAGATCGTGTCGGATGCGTAGCATCTTCCCCCACAAACGGAGTGCGTACGTATCACGTTGCCTGATACGTCGGTGGTCTTGACGCACGTGCGTGGTCGTGTAAAAATTTCGCCGCTGTATTTGGCGCATCGTTACGAAAGGTCCTCCTCAACCCCCTCCAGCTCCTTTGTCCACTCCCCACCCGGTGTAAGCCCTTTTGAGTAGCACATACTTGAGGATGCATGACGGCTAGAGTGTCATACGGTGTCGCATTTCGACGAAACTTCAGGCTCGGACATAGTTTGTGACACTGTATACACCCATTGCATATTCGGTGTCAGTGCCGCGAGGAAGCGTCACTGAGTGCAGATTAGTCCGTAAACGTCACACTACGAGTGCAAATGAATACACGAGGCTATTGTGCGCACAATAATGAATAGGTAAATAAACACTTGAGTGAATAAATACATACGCGAAAGCAGTTGAGAAGGGAGGGTCACACGGATGGGACTTTGTCGGTATTTGGCCTGCTTCATGAAGCCATCCGTCTGGTAGGGCCTTCGACAGTGGCGGGCGCGCGTGGCGTGCATGCCTGCGTGTATGCGTGCGTGCGTGCGTGTGCGCGTGTGTGTGTGTGTGTGTGTGTGTGTGTGTGTGTGTGTGTGTGCACTCTTCCAAGAACACACACGCTCCGACCTACTTGTGTGAAACACAAGTACTACGCGAGACTCAACCGTTTTTTGCACAAGCCCCGGAATTATACGGATGGAAATCGAGTACTTAACAGTCATGACTGATCAGAATGTTTGATAAGATCATGTACGTATTTATTTATTTATTTATCTATTCATTCATTTTTATTCATGTATCAGCAGTTCTGTCTTTATTTCACCACCAGCGCAAAAAAACAAACACACACAAAAAAAAGGAAAAATTCTTCCTTGCAGAAAAAGTCTTTATGCTGGGAAAATACATGGCGATGAGATAACTAGTTTCAAGTGGAAAATCAGCCTATCAGAGAACACACGTCAGACATGGCTAAATATGTGCATGTGACCTGAGAAAAAGGTGTGTGCTTCTCAGCTCTCCTATGTTTACAGTCGTTTGTTTACCTGGTCACTTAGAGAATGTATAATTCCTGTTTTATGGAAAGAAAGAATTGTCCTCGGTTATGTTTTAAAAGATACTACACAGTACCAAGACCCGTTTCAGTTCGCATACCAACAGAACAGATCAACAGATGATGCCACACTCACACTTCTCCATCATGCTTTTTTCACACCTCGAAAAACCTGCCTCCTTTGTACGCATTCTCTTTATTGATTTCTCATCAGCATTCAACACCATACAACCACATCTGATGGCAAAGAAACTCATTAACATAAATGTGGGTAACAAGCTCATTCTTTGGATAATTGATTTTCTTACACAGAGGACACAGTCTGTTCGATATCAAAGTGTTTTCGTCTTCCAGAGTCATTTCAACTGGCGCACCCCAGGGTACTGTTTTATCACCAGTGCTTTTTACTCTGTACACAAATGATTGTTCAGGAAGTGATTCAACTTTGTACATTAATATTCAGATGACTCAGCACTTGTGGATCTTTCCAACTCTGATTCTGTTTACTTCAAGGAGGTTCAAAGATTTGTTGACTGGTGCGATCATAACTATCTTGATCTGAATGTAACAAAAACGAAAGAAATGTTGATTGATTTTTTTAGAAAGAATCCAAAAGCTGTACCACCACTTTTTATCAAAGGTGCTGAAGTAGAACGTGTGAATCATACAAATATTTAGGAACTTTTATAGATAATAAGCTGAATTTTAAATCCCATGTTGAGTATGTCCACAAAAAATGTCAAACCAGATTATATTGTCTTCGCAAGCTGCGATCATTTCATGTGAATACTGACATTCTTCGGACATTTTATTCATGCTTCTTGGAGTTGTAAAGCGAAGAAGATTACGTGTGACCAGACCCACGTTCTTGCAAATCAGTATGACCTTCTTCAGTCAGGACGAAGATATCGATCGGTTAAATGCAGAAGTGTCAGATTTAAACAAGTTTTATTCCCCTGTCCATTGATTTCATGAACCGAGAAGATGTTTAATTGAAATCCAAATTCCTCTATATGAATGTATGTCGTATGTGAGAAAATGGGTAATGTGGCTAAATTATTGTTTATTTGCTGTGAATGTGTGTGACCACAAATTAATTTCTCAAATTGAGATAATAAAGTTTACTGTGTTTGCGTGGGAGGGAGAGGAGGAATTGGGAGGGGGGGGGGGGAGTTGTCATGGAGTCAGAATGTATGTTAGGTAGTCCACTCTCTCTCTCTCTCTCTCTCTCTCTCTCTCTCTCTCTCTCTCTCTCTCTCTCTGTGTGTGTGTGTGTGTTGTGTGGTGTGTGTGGTGTGTGTGTGATATAAACGATCCATGTTTTGTTTCCACTTGTTCCTCCACCCAGGACTTCATTACACAAGCTTTCGCCTTCTGGCTTGATCACTGGGTAGACAAAAGGTGGTAAAAAATATACTAAGAAAAAAGCACCGGATATATAGAACACACACACACACACACACACACACACACACACAAACACACACACACACACAACATGCTCATACGCACGAGCGCGCTCACACACATTCACGCACGCACGCGCGCGCGACACACACACCACACACACACACACACATTCGCGCGCGTGCGCACACCCACACACAGAAGGGGTGGGGAGAAGGAAAGGGGGTTTGTGGAGGGGGGTTCAGGGTGGAAGGAGAGAGAGAAAAAGAGAGATGGCAACAACAGAGATAGGCATATATACAAAAAAAGGGGAGGAGGGGGAGGTTATGGTTCTCTGATGAGAAATCACATTCACATATATTAACGCGTGCAAGCACACACACACATACCGCGCGCGCGCACACAAACACACACATACATACACACACACACACACGCGCGCGCGCGCACACACACGTACACACGCACACTCACACATGTTTGGGCGCATAAACACACTACTGATCTCGATATCCCTACTCACCTTGCACCGACCAAGAGAAATACATTGTAACCCCCCCCCCCCCCCCCCCCCCCCCCGCTCCCCCCATACATAATCGCATGCCTGTACAACAGATATTCAAGTGACCAAAGGAGTGATAAAAGATCATCACCGCTATCATCATGATAACATCAGTAACAACGAGAGAGAGAGAGAGAGCGCTCATCTTGCGCCGAACTGGGTGAAAATAAGTGATTGTTCGTTCATTTTCGTCGTCCTGAGTGTTCTGTATCTTGCTTGAAGGAGAACTAAGAGGTCGAAACGCGTCGTGTATTGTCTAGTGATTCGCTGGTCTACGCTTTTTTTTTTTTTCTGCTGCCGAGCCTTAACAATACTTTTTAAAATGTTTGCATTTCCGCCTGCAGTCGCCTTGTTTGCAACTAAATCTATCGGTAATAAACGTTAACAACGTCCCTTCCGTTTCTCCTTCCCCCTCCGCATAAGATTGGCCACTAACTAAGTATACCTTGAACAAAGCAGACCAGTCAAAGACAACCCGTAAGTGCTGCGGTGTTCAGGGTTTTCCCGTCACGATGAAAATAACCGCATAGGAAAAGGATAAGGCTTTTTTTTTTTTTTTTTTTTTTTTTTTTTTTTCCTGACCAGCCCGTCAGTCGGCGGTAACTTTAGGATGTTATGACGTACTGAGTGACGATGGAACGGGAAACCACAGTTTATGGCGTACTGCCATTTTGTAAGCGGATGGACACAAAACCAAACAACCAGTGAGCTCCTTCTGATTGGCCAGTACCTTCGGACTCGGCCAGTCGTTTTGCTCGTTATATATATCCATAATGATTTGGTGTCACAAACAGAAACTTATACGGATAGTTTCATAATATGAAATCTCCGACTGGCAAAACAACTCCTAACTTAAATTTCTTAGTGCTGGTAACTTTAAAAAAAAAAAAAAAAAATACTGGTTCGAAAGTGAGGCGATTGCAGGCGGAAATTGAAACAAAGTTTAAGAATACTTCTGAGTGAGTCCGCTAGGACGTGCTCGTTCTGCGTTGCTGTTGTTCTGAACGTTGTTCTCGTCTTGAAGAAGACCTAAGAACTCGAAAACGCAGCGTGTTTTGTCTTGTCACTTGTTCGTCCTGGTTTTTTTTTTGCACATTCGCTAAGAATTATTGTTCAAATTTGAAAAAAAAAAATATTGCTGATGCCAGGCGGGCAGGTGGCAGTATTCAAAACATATCCCACACAAAGGATTGCCTGCTGTGGACAATCTGGCAGCCAGTTATTTTCCTGCTGTGTGACATAGCTTTACCTCCAATGTCGCCCCAAAGCCGAGTTGTTTAGCGTCGGAAACGGAGCGGAGTTTCTGAAAGGAAAATGTAGATGATTCATCTACCGCTTAATCCCTTCCCCTTCAGTTTCACCTCTTCAGGCCACGTATTCATTTACCTCATGTACGGCTCTCTCTCTCTCTCTCTCTCTCTCTCTCTCTCTCTCTCACACACACACACACACACACACACACACACACACACACACACACACACACACACACACACACAACTCTCTCTCTCTCTCTCTCTCTCTCTCTCTCTCTCTCGTACTCTCTCTCTCTCCTCTCTCTCTCAAAATGGAATTGATTCACGGACCATACAGGAAGTGACTTCCGGAACATACAGACCGAGTTAGATCCTCCAAAGTATGTCAGCAGTTTTGCGTTTTACATAGAGAACTCTGAACAGAATTCTGTTTAAAGGGGAATAAAAGGAGGAGGAGGAGGCTCGTTGGCGCCTCAAACAACACGTTTCAGACTTTTGACTAGACGCGTTCTTTTTTTTTTTTCACGCCAGGAAATGACACTGGACATGTTTGTGTTTTATGTTTAGTTGTACTGACGTTGCTGAACCAACAGAAAATGCTGTCGGCTTTATCTTGTCAGTCCGCGACCCGTTGAAAGTTTGCGCTGGTTGACGGAAAACGTGTGTCAGATGAAAAATGCACCCCTTCCTTTCCGCCGGTCTGTCTCCCCCCCCCCCCCCCCCCCTCCCCTTCCCCTTCCCAGCAATCGCCCTCCTCGCCCCCATCCGCTCTTCTCCCGTTCCCCCCCCCCCCCCTCCCCTCCCTACCTGCCCTCCGCTCCCTGGACCCCCTGTAAAGATCTTTTGAATTTGGAAGATTGCCTTATCCAGGAAGGTTTTTGCGCATTGGGGGGGGGGGGGGGGGGGGGGGGGGGGGGGGGGAAGAGAAGGGAGGGGTGTAAACCACAGAGTTAGAGAAAGGATGAGGAAAGGAGGATGGTTGAGAGAGAGAGAGAGAGAGAGAGAGAGAGAGTATAAAGCGAAAAATGGCACAATAGATAAGAAGCAACGAGAGAGAGAGAGAGAGAGAGAGAGAGAGAGAGAGGGGGGGGGGGGAGTAGGGTTGGGGGTGAAGCCGCACGAGCGGGTGGAGCGAGAGATGGCAGTTCCCACGATACAACTTGACCTACCGTTTATTTCAATGCACTTGGTCGTCACACTGGAGGACTGTGGACTGGCGTCATGCATTTCGTCAACGGCACGATTCAGCTTTTCACAACGTGAGAGAGAAAGGGTGTTGGGACAGGTTTGATGTTTGTTCCAGGGTTTTTTTTTTTTTTTCTGACCTAGATTAGTGTCAAGGAGCTGTCAGCTCCGGAACCTTCGGCCGGCTGAAAGCTTTTGGAAAAACTTTCGTCTTAGCTGTGGTTTTGCTAGGGTCGAATTCATTTTCTTTTTCGCTTGTTTGCTTTTTTTTTTTTTTTTTTTTTTTTTTAAGGATAAGAGTTTCAGTGTCCCTAGCGCGTGCGCTTGTGTGTGTGTGTGTGTGTGTGTGTGTGTGTGTGTGTGTGTGTGTGTGTGTGTGTGTGAGAGAGAGAGAGAGAGAGAGAGAGCGAGAGAGAGAGAGAGCGTAGCGGGCTTGGGAACATGAGGAACAGGAAAATGAGACAAAACGACACTGAGGAATTTTCCTTTGTTTACTGTCATCCAGGTAGAGACATTTGGGCTAATTTAATTTGGGCTAATTTAACATAATTATTGTCCTGTAACAGCCGATAAATTGTGAACGGAAAGAAGCTCAGTGAATGAATTCCAAAGCTTTCCGTCAGTCTTAACGAGGTGAAACGTTAATAAAGCCTGCAGTCATCATAATCCGCGTTGTTAAATGACGATGTCCTGTGTGTGTAACAACATACGCGTGCAGTACATTGAAATGCTACAATGACTACGCGGTGTGACGTGTACAAAAAAAACACCATGATTTCAAAAACGCTGATCAAGAAAACAGCAGTTGTTGAAGCTAGCAAAATGGTGTTTGCTTTTATTCTTTCTTTCCTCCTTTTTTTGTACATGTATCGCACACATTTTTGAGTTCTACATAAAATATGTCTCGGTTCGTCTTTGAAATCGGTGAGTTCTTTTTCTAAGCACTCGTTACCTTTTTTCCCCCCTGATGCTACTGATGGACAATTTCTTGCTGACTTTTCATGTTTCGGCGTGTGATACAGCACGTCAGGATTTGTTGTTGTTCAGTTTAACGTCCTTCCACTAAAAGTGATTCAGACAATATTATAGTGTAGAGTGAGCTTGATGTAAGGAATGAGAGAGATGCATTCTTTTTTTAGGGAGTGTAAGGGAGTGTAAGTTTTAAAGTAGTACGTAAGGAATGTAATCATAACTCTCCACCCCACCCTATTCATCAGAACGTTTAGCTTAAACTAAAATTGTAACTGTAAAAATCACAAATGCTAAAGATAAATATTAAGCGAACAGCTAATAAAGATTTAGAAATAGATTCAAGAGTAGCAGAATTGTTTAATATGCTAGATAGTGATAAAGGAGTCGATCCATCAACAAAACCCTCAATACCTGATTTATTAAAAAGCTCTTTTGTTTTGGGACAGTGAATCAGTAAATGACAGACACTTATAGAATCCCCACACATACATTTAATATCTTTGCAGTATTTTGTTTTAAACGAGTTTAAACGAAGCCTGTGGATTAGACTTTCAATCTCCCTGGATGAGAAAATGAATCTTTTGTATGATGTCAGGGTTTATTTTTGTACTAGTGTTTGCTGTAGTGGCACTTTCACACCGCGTGTGTAACAAAGGAAAAAAAAAAAAAAAAGAAAAGAAAAGAAAAGAAAAAGGAAGGAAGAGAGAAAGGCCCGGATATCTCCCGGTAACCATCCTTGAAACGAAAGACGAAAATAGAGATGTAAGGATGATACCAGAGGTGCGCGAAGGACAGAAGGACAGGGGGGAACAAAAAAAAGCCTATATTTTTCTTTTTTTTTTTTTTTTTTTTTTTTTTATATATTTTGCAAAGCGCGTAGAACCGATTCTCAAATAATGCGCTGTACAGAGTCATTTTTTTTTTTCACTATTGTGGGTTAATTTTATCTATTTACTTAACTGTTCTTCATGTCAGATGGATTGTGTAGAACCAAACCGTTACACACTCGCGAGCGCGCACACACAGACACACGCACACACACACACACACTCACTCTCTCTCTCTCTATCTCACACACACACACACACACACACACACACACACACACCACACACACACACACACACACACACACACGCATACACCACACACACACACACACACACACACACACACCGACCGCCTGGCTCTTGGTGTGCTTGCAGTGAACTATATGACACGGGACGATCGAAGTTGGCTATGTCCCCCCTCAAAATAATTTTAAAAATATGTTCTTGGAGAGTGATTGGACGCGCACGATGTCAGACATGAACACTGTATAACGCGACCCCACGAAACCCTGTTAAAAGATCTTTCAAATCGAGTTTTGAGATCCCTCAAAGAATTTAATTAAATCTTAAATGTTATAGAAAACTGAATCTATAAAGCGATTTTTTGCGTGGCTGAGAAACAGATCGATCGTGGGATTTTTGTTTCTTTCTTCTTTTTTCTTCTCTTTGTCTCTCTCTCTCTCTCTCTCTCTCTCTCTCTCTCTCTCTCTCTTCTTTTATGTTTTTTTTTAACAGGAATTGACCGGTAAAATG
>JADBJO010002827.1:149882-154882 GCA_016801955.1 Conus betulinus | reverse complement strand
CTCTCTCTGTCTGTCTGTCTGTGTCTGTCTGTCTGTCTGTCTCTCTCTCTCTGCTTACATGGCTGTCTGTCCGTGTCTCTATCTCTGTCCGTCTCCCTCCCTCCCTCCTCCTTTCTCCCTCCCACCCTCCCTCCCTCCCTCTCTCTCTCTCTCTCTCTCTCTCTCTGCTTACCTGGCTGCCTGTCTGTGTCTCTGTCCGTCGTTTCCCTTCCCTCCCTCCCTTCTCTCTCTCTCTCCTCTCCTCCTCCCCCCCCCCCCCCTCCCCCCCCCCCCCCCCCCCCCCCCCCCCCCCCCCCCCCCCCCCCCCCCCCCCCCCCTTGTCCATGTCATGTAGCACTCACAACGAAAACATATTCTTTAAGAATGTTGGGACTTGCATGATGTGAGACATAAACGCTTTACAGCCGACTCCACGAACATTTTGTTAAGAGAAGAGATGTCCACCTGATAGCGATCTTTGAATTTCTGAAAGAGATTAACAATTTTCATCTGATCTGAATTTTTACAGTAGAAAGATTCTAAACAAAATTCCATGTGCATTTTTAGAAGGTGTCTTTCATTTCAAAGGGTTGTGTGAATGAATGATTTGTGGGTTGACTTCAACGCGGTGACAGCGCTGATATAGCCCTTCGCGGTCAGCTGGGCTGTAAGCAACATTACCTCACTTTACATTTCTCCGCATCTGTTGCTTATCAGTCTGTTTTTATGTCTGTCTCTGTCTCTCTGTTCGTGCTCGTCTGTCTGTCTTGTCACTGTCTGTCTCTGTCTCTGTCTCTCACATTCATACATACACACACACACACGCGCGCGCGCGCGCGCGCGCGCAAATACTCTTCACCCGCCCCTCCCTCCTGAGCTCTTATCCCTCCGCCCCCACCCACCCACCCACCCCGATTGACAATCTTTTCATTTCATTTTTTTTTTTTTTTTTTTAACCTTCTTCTCTTCACACCTACACTCGAGGAACTTCTGGTCGGAGTACGAACGGGTTTTTACAACCGATCCACCCACCCACCCGGACACTCACCGGCACACACGCGCGCGCGCCGTTTTCAATACAATGATGACGACGACGACGACGACGACAACCCATTCCGGTCGGCCTGCCCACGTGAAAAAAGTCGAAGCGTCACAGCACGGGCTTAGCTCAGTTGAAAAAAAAAAAAAGGTGAGGACGAGTTAGCGTTCTTACTCACCCACCAGTCAGTTCATCGTCCCCGACTCGGACGGACACGCAGCGAGCTTCGCTCGTAACCCGGCTGGACTTGCTGTCATATTTCGGGAATAGAAGGACTGTGTCGGGGGTGTTTGAAGGGAAGCCTGTCTTTCGTTTTCCTCAGCTTGCCTACAAAAGGCTGATTTTTTTTAATTGGATTTTTTCCCCCCTTCTCGTGTTCAAGTGTTATGGTGCATATAATTTTTCTTGCATGGTGATGAGCGTGTATTTCTTGTTTTTTTCTTTCACAAGAGGAGAGGAGTTAAATTTACGGTAAAGGTGAGTCTCATTCTTTATTTCTATTTTGTTTCTGTGTTTGATTATTGGCATTTGTTTTCAAGAAATTTCGCTGTATGAGTTCTCGCTCTTTTCTGATTGAGACTGCAGGTATTATGTTCACACCCCCCCCTAAAATAACGAGGAGCCATGGCTTGTTATGAATACATTTCTTCCGAATCTCTCTCTCTCTCTCTCTCTCTCTCTCTCTCTCTCTGTGGGTCATTCATTTGAAAAACGTTTTCCTGGTCAACATTTCTTCAGTGTTTCGTATTCCTTCCGCTCAAAAAAAAAAAAAAAAAAAAAAAAGGGTATGCTGTGCAGTTGCTTTCTGATCATTAAACAACTTGAGGTTACAAGCGTCTCACACACACGCACACGTACATGCACACACACAACACAACACATACACACACACACACACACACACACACACACACACTCACTCGTCTCTCTCTCTCTCTCTCTCTCACTCTCTCTCTCTCTCTCTCTCCCTCTCTCTCTCTCTCTCTCTATCTCTAACCATATATCACTTTCTCTTCATCAAAGATCCTGTCTTTCATATAGAGTGTTTACCTGATCAGCGATGTCTTTTCGATGTGTTGTGTTCTCTCTCAGGGTGTGCCTTTTCTTTTGAACCTCATGAACCACTTGAAAAAAACACGCGTCTTGTACGCTGGCGTTGAAACGTCTTGGTGTAGGTCTTCTTTCCGTCAGGGGCGGTGAGATTCAGGCAGTAAGACAAGCACAGGGGTGGCTTCGTGTAGGGTCTGTTCGTCTGTCAGCCGCGGCGCTCGCTCGCTCTCTTTCTGTCTCTGTCTGTGTGTTTGTCAGTCTGTCTTTTTCTATCTTTCTCTTTAATCCTTACTTCCTCTCCTACCTCAGTTTCGCTATCATTCCACCCCCCTTCCTCCCTCCCTCCCTCCCCGTCCCCTCTGTCTCCTTTGCGTCGTCCTTCCCCTCCTCCCTCCTTCCACCACATGTCATCGGCCCTCTTCTCCTCCTCCCCCAGCTAACTCTGTCTGTCTGTCCGTCTGTCTGTCTCTATCACTCTCTCTCTCTCTCTGCATTTCATTCCCCATTTTCCGTGCCCATAATATCTTTCATATCCGTGGTGTCGCCTCCGCAGTTGTCTGGCCTGTTAGCTACACGATTTGGCATCAAGTCTGTATGCATCTCTATCCCCTTTCTCTCCCCCATTTCACGGCTTGCACGCTCACGAGCGCACGCGCGCGCGCGCGTGTGTGTGTGTGTGTGTTCTCCTATTATTTTTTCATCTTACGTCAGTTCTCTCCCCCCCCCCCCTCTCCTCTCCCCCCCCCCCCTCTCTCTCTCTCTCTCTCTCTCTCTCCACGTTCCAGTGGTTCACAACAAGTGTTCCTCCCCTTCAGCTGTCTCCTCGTCAGGTGTTAGAGGTGTTCGCTTTCACCGAATGTTTTCACACCACTTGAACAGCGTTCTGGACCTGTATGTCAGTCAGTCGTTGTCTGTTTCTGTTGTCTGACAATGTGGATCCACTGTGAAAAGGTGATGGGTGTTGTGTATGAATGGCTTCGCCGTCACCACAGATTTCTCTGTGTGCTGTTTCGTGGTGCGTCGTCTTGTCCGATGGAATGGATGATATTGGAAGGGGAGGGGGGATAGCTCGGTGGTAGAGCGTCGGACTCATGATCTTGGTGATCCTGGGGTTGCGGGTTCGATTCTCCGCCGGCCCGTTTCGGTAGAGGGGGATTTTCCCCTCGGAGTTCACATTGGTTCTGATTCCATTTCCCATACAGTCCTCCGAATGAGACTATAAACCGAGGTTCCGTGTGTGAGTGCACGCGTAACATCTTTTCACACACGTAAACTCCCATCCACTAACTTCGGAAGAGAAGGCCAGTTTGGCCGTTGGTGTGGATGACATGTAACACATAGCATGCACCCTGTGTGAGAAATGAAGGAAGTAAGGAAATTGAGTGAACGATATTGACTAGATGACACGGGAAAACGGCTGAATGAAGCGCCAGCTGGCAGCTCTTCAGTCGGCACTACCCAGGTAGAAAACCCGTTGTGTAAACGAGTGTGTATTGTAAAGCGCTTAGAGCTTGGTTTCTAGCCGAGAACAGGAGCTATATAAGTATTAATGAAAATCATGATAATAATTGGTTCGACTGCTTTCCTTCATGATCAGATCATGAGTACGTGACGAGATTTGCGAAAAATAATACAATGTGCATTTTTTTTTTTTTTTTTACCCCATTCGTGATTTTCCTCTGACACATTTTTTTTTTTTTTTTTTTTTCACCACTTTTAGCTTCAAAGAGTATTTACTCTACCCTCATTTCTGCTTGATCTAAAACACTGTGCCGTATGCCGGGCTTTAGTTCGGTTGTGGATGTTGAAAGCTTTGGTCCGCTCAGCTTCTGTTGCGGCTGAGGTAATCTTTGTCATAGGAACTAGTTCTGTTTTCTCTTCAGTTTCTACGTTATTTGGAATGCAGTTTGGTGTGCGTGATTTAAAAAAAAAATGATTTGAAGCATTACAAATTCATTGATGTGTTACATGAGTGTAAATTAAGAGAAGCAAGGAGCAGCCAAACAAATAACGGGGAAGGAAAAAAAAAAAAAAAACACACTGAATCAAGTCTACCTGTTCAGGCGACACGTGCAGATGTTTTATTGCCAGGCTGGCTTCTCTCTCTCTCTCTCTCTCTCTCTCTCTCTCTCTCTCTCTCTCTCTCTCTCTCTCTCTCTCTCTCTCTCTCTCGTACATAGCGCGTAACCATAATATGTGTGTATTAGTAACCTTAGTCCGTCCTGGTGATAACGGTCGAATGGGGGGAAAAAAGGGAGGGGGGGGGGGGGGGGGGGACCTAGTTGCTTATCTGTCACCATCAGGGAAAACATATTAACCAGTCATTTCTCTCTCATCTCTCTCTCTCTCTCTCTCTCTCTCTCTCTCTCTCTCTCTCTCTCTCCATTGTTCGTTGTGTGTCTTACACCATGTCGCGTCTCTGCATGACTGTCGTTAAATACGGAGTGTTTTCCTGCGCAGCCATTGTCGTGTTCACGGGGTTTTCCCCTTTCCTCCTCTGAGAGCGTCAATCTCGTTCACTGGGACACTCGAGCACCCTGAGTCTTGACGCTTGTGTGTTGGATTTGCACACATTATCAAAATTGGTCTTGTTTGCCGATCTTGATTTCCATACATTCAAGGTGGCGAGGTAAAAAGAGAAGAGGTAAGAGGTGGTGAGACTATATTATAGAGGGATGGGGGTTTTTTTTTGTGTCTCTTTCTGTCTTGTCTGTGAGTCTGTCTGTCTTGCCTGCCTGTCTGTCTCTTCTCTCTCTCTCTCTCTCGCGTCTCTCTCTCTCTCTCTCTCTGTGTGTGTGTGTGTGTGTGTGTGTGTGTGTGTGTGGTGTGTGTGTCCCTCCCTCCCATCATACCTCACTCTGTCTCTGTTCCTAGTCGTGCTCCTCTTCTCTCTCAGTCGCTTGTGTCACTCTTTTTCTCTCCTTCTCCTTCT
>JADBJO010002827.1:142382-144882 GCA_016801955.1 Conus betulinus | reverse complement strand
AGTTAATGATACTCACGACCTACATGATGCAAACCTAATCCTTGTGGTGTGCATACAGTATGAGCCATGGGGGCCGTGTTCCTCAGTTGCTGTTCTTTACCGTTTGGTTGCTCCATGTATCAAGTGTAGTTGTCCTTGGTTTTTCTCCTCCCACCCCCCTCCCCCGCCCTCATCTCTGTGAGTGAGTGAGTGAGTGTGTGTGTGTGTGTGTGTGTGTGTGTGTGTGTGTGTGTGTGTGTGTGTGTCCCACGTTTCGTGTCTATCATCGCTCTTGGAGAAAGACGTTAACCTGAAGATTTGACACTCGGGATCAATGCGTTCAACCTGCTCGTTGGTAGGCCCTATTACAGACAGAGCCAGTGAACACCCAGGACAGTTTGTAGAAGAGAATCTATCTCAGCACTACACCGACACCACCAGACCGACAGCTCGCTAGAAGAGCAGCAAAAACAACACCACCACCACCACCAACAAATCTTTTTGAGGTCTTTAAGTTCGAACTCAAAACTGCTGACCGCTGAGTCAGTGCCTTACCACTGAACCACCCAGTCTGGTCCTCCGACAGACTTGACGAACGCTCGCAGCGGACCGGTTTTTAGTTTGAAACGGCCCGTCACGGCGGCGTGCATGCTTTATGGTTCTTTTTTTACGAGTCCTGTTTTCTCCGGCTTGGCCGATGTGAGTGTGACGGCAGTAAAATAATCGGTGACGTCATTTTATAGCGCCTGTTGCATCATCAGTTCCGAACTCCTGTCTGAAGGAGGATTTTTGTTCTGTTCTTAATTAGACGTGATCCACTCGCTTTGATTCGGGTCGGCAGACGTTTAGCTGGGCGTTTTGATGTGTGCGAGAGAGTATCTATAAGGGGGGGTGGGGGGTGGGGAGACCTTTAGCTGGGCGTTTTGGTGTGCGTGTGTGTGTGTGAGAGAGAGAGAGAGAGAGAGGGGTACTGGAGAGAGAGAGAGAGAACGCTTTCTTCTTGGATTCAGGTCTCGTTGTCAGGTTGATGGCGTCGCCGCCCCCCTTCCTTCTTCGCCCCCCACCTTCCCTCTATGTCCATGTCAGTGTGTCTCTTCTGCTTCCATTGTCCTCCATCCCCTCCCCTCCCCTCTCCGTTCTCTTTCCTTGTCTTGCGCGCTGTTGTGCCTGTAGACACTTGAAACCGCTTCATGCATCATTGTCTTTGAGTGTATCATACAAAACACGGTTTACCTTCGGGTGTACTTTTTGCTGGCATGCAGGCATAGGAGATTACTTACGGTTCGCGCGCGCATGCACACGCGAAGGGAGAGAGAGAGAGAGAAGGAGAGAGAGAGAGAGAGAGAGAGAGGAGAGAGAGAGAGGAGAGAGAGAGAGAGAGAGAGGAGAGAGGAGAAGATAGACTGAAAGAGAGAGCCGGAGGAGAGCGAGAGAGAGAGAGGAGAGAGAGGGAGAGAGAGAGGAGAGAGAGAGAGAGGAAGACGGAGAGACAGACGGAGACGACAGACAGACAGACAGACAGAGGCTAAAGAAATAGAAACTGTGCGGTTTGTACGCAGACAAGGAGAGAGAAGAGAGGAGGAGAGAGAGAGAGAGACTTCTACAGACAGACAGACAGACAGGACAGACAGACAGAAAGGCTAAAGAAATAGAAACTGCGGTTGTACGCAACAAGGAGACTCCTTCTAGACGATCAAGACTGTCCTAAAAGCTTCTCCCCAGTAGGGGAGTGAGGGGGGGGGGGGGAGAGAAACATGAAAAAAAGACGGGGCGGGGGGGGAGCTAATAAAGGGAGGGCAGGAGAGGGGAGGGGTACATATCATTGAGCGTACTCGTAAAGCGGGCAGTTATATATGTTTAAAAAGAAAAAAAAAAAATGCCAGGGTGGGTAGTTTGCCATGTGTTCTCGAGGGAAAAAAAGAACAAGCTGGAACAGACATGCACACCTGTGTTTCGTTTTTTTTTTTTTCCCCATAAATTAAAAGCGTTTTTTTCTATTTTTTTCTTTTTTACAGTTGTCACATTTGTATTGACGGTTCAGCCGTTCGGCTGGGAGGTCGCGAGCTTTCTTGATGGCGTGCTTCCTCTCCCCTCCCCCTCCCCCTCCCCGCCAAAGAGCTCGGAGTGGGTGGGTTGGGGGGGGGGGGGGGGGGGAGGGGGGGCGGTGTGTGTTGGAACGACTTTGTTGGTTTTTTTTTCGTTCTCTCCCATTCAACTTTGTTGATGATTTTTGATAGTAGAGCTGGGTTTGGTCTCTCATCGAATTTCTTCACATTGAAAGTGACATTTGATGTGTGTTGGGTGGGGGTGGGGGTGGGTGGGTGGGGGGGAGAGAGGAAGAAGGGGAATTTAGAAGGGTGAAGGGCGTTGCAGTGTGTGTGTGTGTGTGTGTGCGCGCGCGCGCGCGCGTGCGTGTTGTGTGACTCCCCCCCCCCCCCCCCCCCCCCCCCCCCCCCCCCCCCCACCCCCCCCCCCCCCCCCCCCAGCGTTGCTCTTCAAAGGGTATGGAAATCAATCATTG
>JADBJO010002827.1:107382-137382 GCA_016801955.1 Conus betulinus | reverse complement strand
TCAGAAAAAACGATCACGTTCATGCCTGGGATACTGACAGGCATATTACAGGATATAGCAGGTGATTTATGGCGTTGGAACCTGAACCTCTTCGCCTTTCTTAGTGAGTAGGCTTAGATATTAGAAAACTCTCCTCTGTGTGTGTGCGTGTACGTGTGTGTGTGTGTGTGTGTGTGTGTGTGTGCTCGCACGCACGTGTGCGTGTGTACGCGCACGATCATCCCCCCCCATAGCACTCTTCTCTTTCCTCTGTGGTAGTCTGCACTAAAGCGTCTTCTACAAACCGTGTTTTCCCCGATTTGACCATGGCGCCCAGCGTGGCCCGCCACAAACCCATTCTTCTCACAAAGCCCACACACTCCTGTCTTGTCCCACGCTCTTTGTCTGTGAAAGCCTGGGGGTAAAGTGGCTATCAATTGTTGAAGACACAATACGTGAGGGGAGGAAAAAAACAACAATTCATGAGGAGGAGAGAAAGGCAGCATATAAGTGGCTCATTATGCGACACGCCTGGTGCCCTCTGTTGTTCACTCGCTCTATAAATAAATGTCTGACGACTGAATTTCTGTAAAGGATTGGAGTCGCTCAGCACTTAAGTGTGATGACACCGAAAAAAGAGAAGAAGAAAGCGAAAATTAAAAAAAAAAAAATCTCAACAGTGAAAACAAGATTACGCAATCGGACTCACCCGGTGTTGTGCGGTTCATGTCACAGACTGGCGAGTTAGAGATTGTGTGTTCGAATCCCATTCAGACCATTTTAATTGGATGTTTTAGGCACCAGAGTTGACTGAGGGTGCTGTTAGCTCGAGCTTACAAAATGGGATTGTATTTAAGGGACGCTGCCCTTTTGAGTAGAGCGTATCGCCAGAGTACAGCGCCACTTTTTTTTTCTGTCTGCGTGTTTTTTGTTGACCACTACAGGTGGATTTATCGGTGGACAAGTTGTGTGGGGAACTTTTTTGGGGGTGCTAGATGCTTGTCTGCGCACGGAACCACGGGAGACTGTCTCATTCAAAGATTTTTTTTCGTTCAGCTTCTATGTAAATTTTTATTTATTTTTCCGGGAAACAAAGGTTTCTTACAATGTTCAGCCTTTGTTTCGCGCCCTCCTTAGTGACATCCTCCGAGTGGTAGAACAAAGCCGTTGGAATTTTTAGTCACAGGAGTGAGACGAAGTTTCAGTTTGTTTTTATCAGGGAGGCGTCACTGCGTGCGGACTAGTCCATAATTATACACTAAACCACATCCGCTAAGTTTTGAGAACACACGCTGCGCATGATTCAGAACTGATGGACGAATGAATTAACAACTAAGATGATAGATTTGAAGAAGAGGGTCTCGTGGCTACGACTTAGATGTCCTACGCATGAGCCAAACGCGCTGGTCCAGACCTCGAGTGCCTACCTAACAATGTTGTCCCATCTTTATCCTTGTATGTAAACACACAAAGGAACAGAAGAATAGAAAGAGCAGGAAGAGGGCGGACAGAGAGAGAGAGAGGGGGGGGGGGGGGGGGGGGGGGGGTCGTACTGCGGAAGAGTTTTGAAAGAGAAAGAACGCGGTTGAAAACTCTGCGGCCGGAAGAGATGGAGCGAGACGGGGAAGAAGAAGTCACATAGCGAATAACCATGTATCAGGCATTTCGTTAATTTGCACTGTTGTCCATGCACGTGACAACCAAGAAATTACTAATCACAGACACCAGACGATCAATCACCTGGACAGCTCGCTCGGACACATGATACGAGCAGAAAACACAAGAGTAAGTTAGCCATCGCAGTCGATCAACCTGTTGTTAATTAAATGACAACTGGAACATTTCCAAATCCAGGTTACAATCTGTGTCTGTACGACAGAATGAGGGGAAAAAAAAGGCACGTGCGAATATCCTGCGACTGGTTTAACCCCCCCCCCCCCCCCCTGCACCAATCATAAAAGAGTGGAAACAGGCAACCACATGTTTATCTTGTCAGATCAGCTTGGGTTGTGATTGTGATTCACTTCTCCACAGGAGAAGGAAGCCTGCCTTTTTATTTGTTTCAATTTCCCAGTCAAGGAAGTTATGTCTAGCTTCAAAAAAGAAAAAAAAAAATCGGTCAAGAATTTGCGATGCACTAATTGAGGGAGGGTAGCAAAGAGGAGGGGGAAGGCGATCGGTCATGTTACACATCAAATAAAACGGGGGATGGGTGGGGGTCGCACGATTCAGCCCCCCCCCCATATATATAATTTTTTTCACTCCAGTCAGGAAATTATGCTTTTTTAAAAGTCGGTCAAGAATGTCTGATGCATCGACTGTGCGAGCGTTGAGGGAGAGTTGTGAGGGGTGGGGGTGGGAGGTGGGGTGTCAAAATCTTCCTATACATGAATAGAAAGGTGTGGACAGCATGCATCTGAGGTTCTTCTCCAAGGAAAAGAACACACACATTTACGTAGGCGCGCGCACACACTCGCACAACACACACACTCAATCACTTACACTCAATCACACACAGAGGAAGAAACGTGTGGGGGTGGGAGACGGGATATCAGGGCGGTGCAGTTTTTAGGAGAGGGGCCGGAGGGAACTGGTACCGCAGAGCGATGTCACCGACAAGGTCATCGCCGTCATGTGGCCCGACAGAGCCACATACATACCTGGCCGTGCGGGTGATGAAGCGAACAGCTGGAAAATAGGTCCGTCTCTGTCGCGCGGACTCCCATCCCGGTGAGGGAAGAGGCGGGTGGGCAAGCGAACGTGTGTGTGTGTGTGTGTGTGCGCGCGCGTGTTGTGTATGTGTATGTGTGTGATTGAGTGCTCACACACACACAGCGCATACACACGCACACCTGCCTCCCATCCCCATTGACTGATGAGATGACAAGTAGAAGCTCGCGCGTGCGCACAGACGCTTTCCTTCTCTGAATAGCTGGCACGGGCATTGAGCCTTCTCGCTTATTATTTGCAAACATTATGGGAAAAGCCGTTGGGGTTCTTTTTGTTTAAAATCCGCTTCGTCAAGAGAGTACAGTTTTAAGGGCAAGAGGTAAAGGTGATATCGTTGCCAGTTATGATCAAGCTTTGCCTTTTGGATACATGCCACTCCTTTTTACACCCCTTCTGGTCTTTTAAAAGGCGAAGAAGCTCCGTGGTGTATTCCATGTCACGTACACTCACAGTGAAACATGTTCTTTTAAAGTGTTGGGAATCCCATGATGCGAGACATAAACATTTTACAGCAGACTCGAAAACTTTGTTCAGAGATGTTCCACCTGATGCGATCTTTGAATTGCTGAAAAAGATCAACATTTTTCATCTGGTGTAGATTTTACAGAAGAAATTTTTAACAATTCCAGTGTGTTTAGATGACGTATATTTAAGGGCTGTGTGAATGAGGGTTTGGGGTTTTAGGGTTTTCTTTTTTTTTAATTTGTGAATGGACTTCAACCCGGTGACAGCCCTGATATGGCCCTATGCGGTCGGCTGGACTATAAGCAACATTACCGAAGTTTTGTCCCCTCCCGTCCCCGGTACCAGAACCAGTGACGTAATGTGATCGGCTGTGTGCTTCATTTTTTAGGTTTCGTATTGGTCAGTTTGAATCGGTTGCACTTTGGCACTCTCGTCTTGTTTCTGGCTTGAATTTTTCTTTAATTTGGGGAGGGGGGGGGGTTTCACACATGCCATACAAGCGATTTTGCGTTATCTCCCCCGTCCCTCCCCCTTTCACGGACACGGGATGTGTGTGTGTGTGTGTGCGTGCGTGTGTGTGTGTGTGTGTGTGTGTGTGAGAGAGAGAGAGAGAGAGAGAGAGAGAGAGAGAGAGGAGACGACAGTCACTTTACAATTGACGGCGACCGACTCGTGCATACTGTACACGAATTCAACGGCTCTGTGGTCAGTAGAAGCGTTAAAGAGTTGGAACTCATGTGCTGAAAGAGAAAACTAACGTTGAAAAGCGCGCGCGTGCACACACACACACACACACAGAGTTGGTAAAGAAAGGACGAATGTTTATCCATGCGGGAAAAGAAAAGAAATATACAACAGGTTTTGTTTTTGTACATTTTGCCAAAATTTAAGGGAAAAAAAAAGTTTTCAAGGTAAAGCAGCTGTCAATAATCAATCTACATTAAAGGAGAGCAAACACTAAAGTACATCATACGTCGCACTTACAACGCCTGTACAAGCTAGCTAAAGGGAACCCAGCACTTTAAGTAGATACTGAATGAAAGGGAAAAATCACATGCACATTTGAGAGTGCGCGCCTATTCAAACACCCAAACGTACACGGAGCGAGACTAGTATTGGTTGTTAGTCGGCAAAGAATACCCTATGTATGACAAAACACCCCCCCCCCCCCCCCTTCTTTAATCCCATGTCTGGGCTGTTTTTGAACGTGCTGCTTTAAAAACCCTTTGTGGGATATGGAGATAACAAACCAGTCAGGATAGCAGTATAGTAGTAAGATTGGGGAAACCTCGTTTGGTAAGTTTCAAAAGTGATTGTTCCTTAACAAGTATCATGTAACTTAGTAAAAAATATTTCCCACTGCAATGATGAAAAGGTAAATACGAATGTCCTAGATGCATTTTTGATAACGGTATTTTGTACACATTATATAACAGTCGTAACATGTACTTCTGTTGCCGTTGTACTTATTGTGCTGAAATTTAATCTTCTCTTGAAGGGTAGAGATAAAACAATTACTGAGGCTTTGAGAGACGTAGGTAATAGGTATGCTGATGGGGGGGGGGGGGGGGGGGGGGCGATTGCTGTTTTCTTTTGCTTTTTGTCTACTGCCCATGCACTTTTTTCATGCTGCTATTGGTGAGAGTTTCTGTTGCAGTGTCAGTCTGGAGTAACCGGTGAAGGTCCATGCAACGATCGAATCAAGTTCGGCATCGTTGAACCCGCTCCTGGATCGATTTTGGTGAATCCTACAGAGCCCACCCCTATCCTCTTTGCAAGTTCTCTCAGCCTGCCGATCGATCCGACCAGTGCGACGTAGAACCCATCGGATTGACCGTTACAGCTTTGGTAATCCACACGACCAGTATAATCCACCAGATCAGTCCCCGTACGTCCTGCTTGATCGCTCTAGATCTTATCGATCAGATAATTGGTTCAATCAACCCCTTCGATCCTCAACACATCCTCTATAGCCGACTAAGCCAGTAAAATCCCCGTGATCCTCAAAACGGAACCCAAACATCTCCGCCCTTGAAATCTCCAAGAAACACCCACCATTTAACCACATCAACTCCACTCCCTTTACTACTACTCTTCCAAACTCCACCCAGAAGATCCACCTCCCCTTGGCCCCTCTCTTCAAGTCCATCTCCATCTTGGTCCAGCTGCCAACAGCCATGGACAGCAGTTCCAGCCAGACGAACCACTTGGAGAACATGAGCATGGCCATGCACGTGGCGCGTGACTGGGTGCTGCAGGCGCTGAGCCTGCTGCTGTACGTGCTGACCCGCTGGATGGTGGTCACCCTGCAGAAGTTCACCTGGGCCGTGTGGGGCGTGGAGCGCGTACGCCGGGACGCCCGGCGGGGTTTGCAGTTCAAGCAGAGCGCCCACGTGCAAGAGGTTCGAATCTAGATAGATAAAAATGTGTGTGTGGTTTTTTTTCTGCGAGGGAGAGAGAGAGAGAGGAGAGAGAGAGAGAGAGAGAGACAGACAGACAGACAGAGACACAGAGACAGAGACAGAGACAGAGACAGAGAGAGAGAGAGAGAGACCGACCGCCCGACCGCATGCCTGTGACGAGATTGTGCGTGTGCACGTTTGTTGCAGTTTTAGGCTTCATGTGTCATCAAAAAGTATGAACAGTTATGAGAAACATGGATACCCTTTTACAGGGTTTAAAAGTCGGTTAAAAAAACCGACAAGGGTTTTGCATAAGTATATATTAAATTTTGCCCCATCCCTCCTCTCGAAAATGGTTGTTGGTTGTGAGCTGAGTCTTTAGCATGAATTCAAAAGCCGATTACAGGAATTTTAAAGTTACCAAATATTATGAAAGCCGGACTGGACCAATGATAGCACAGAGATTAAATTAAGCTTTTATTGATCGAAGGGGATAGCATGTGCGTTGCATTGAAGTTAAGGTGGTACAAGAGTGCGTTTTAAGTACATAGATGTATGTGAAAATGTTGTGCAGTTGTGCAGGTTTTAAAGCGTATACATCTTGTATCCTTTGTGGGGAATGTGGGATGCATGGTTTTTTTTAGTGAATTCCTAGTAAGGTGCACGTGATGCACCACCCACCCAAATCAGGTAAATGTACGATTTTCCTGAACATGGTGTTTTGGATGGTGTTTGTCTCCAATGAAGGTATTCAAATACTTCCCTTCAGGAGAGAAAAAAAAAAAAAAAAAACACTGTGTCTGGAACTCTCATTTCATTACGTAGAATAAAGGAAGAGAATGCACCCGGCCCCCCCCCAACAGATAACACCGAGTCTTTACCCCACAGTACTGTATCACCTTATTGCGAGAAGCATGGACCTTGACATTCTTCTACTGGTGAACTGTTTTCCAGGTGTTGTGGCGGAGGAAGCTAAAGGAGTGCTCCGTGGCCGACCAGGGCGACTTCATCACCAAGCACAAGGGCTTCAAGCATCCGTCCTACGTCCTCCGGTCCCACGTCTCGCTCTACTGCATCACGCGCCACGAGGCCCATCTTCGTGGACACGGCGGCCGAGGCTAGTGAGGAAGTGTACAAAGGCGGCCCGCTCTACCAGCGGCAGTTCCAGCTGGCCCGCCACATCATCACCATGCCGCTGGCCTCCTTCCACAAGATCGCCTCCGACGTGGGCGCCCCGCGCGTGCCCTTAGCCTGGCTGAGCTGCACGCCCCGCTCCGGCTCCACGCTCCTGGCGCACGTGCTGGGCTCGGCGCCCAACATGCGCGTGCTGAACGAGCCCGACGCCCTGACGTGCCTGGGGAGGCTGCACCGGGACGGGAAGCTGCCCACGGGAGAGTACTCTCAGCTCCTGACCAGCGCGGTGGGGCTGCTCTGCAAGCCAGACGACCGCTGCGGGGCGGTGCTGCTGAAGGCCAGGCCGAGCATCACGCGCCTGATGGCGGACGTGTACCCGGCCTTTCCGCGAGCGCGCTACCTCTTCCAGTACCGCAACAGCCTCAAGTCCCTCAACTCCTGTCTGGCCGTGGCTGCCGCCGACCCGGCCTCACTTGCTCTGCGCATGCTCCTGGACAGCCGGGTCCTCTCCACCGTGTTCCCTTGCGGCAGGAAGTGGCTCTACGCCTCCGTGGCAGGCATCAACGAAAAGCCCAAAGCTTCCACGTCGCTCAAACCGTCCCACCTGTCCGCCTCGGGCATCGCCACAGCGGCTTGGGCGGCGGGCGTGGCATGCGTGTTGGAGCTCCGGGACCAGGGCGTCCCCGTGCGCGCGCTGCTGTACGAGGACCTGATGCGGAACCCAAAAGCGGCGTGCCAGGACCTGTTTAAGCTGGTGGACCTCCGCCCGGACTACGTGGGCCAGGCGTTGCAGGAGTTCCGGAAAGACTTCAACCGGTCGCCGCCCCAGCAACAGGCCGACAGTCGCCCGGTCCCTGGCGCCCGAGGCCCGGCAAGAGGCCGACATGGTGCTGAAGGCCACGGACTGCCCAAACTGGGCGAACGGATGGAACTGCCGGGACTGATTAAGTTTGAGTAAGGGAAGAGGTGTGCTGGGGAGGGTAGATGTGTCGGTTAGTTGGTGGGGGTTGGGTGGAGTGGGAAGGGAGAAAATGATTTAATTTTGACATGAGAGGGATGCGCGCGCGCGCATGCGTTATTTGGTGTAAAATGGCTCGAGCGTATGTATGAAAAAGCTTGTATGGTTGTGCATGTGGTTTTTTTTCTTTCGATTTATTTATGTGAAAGGATTTTCTAAATGGCGGGACTGATTACGATAGAGTTGGGGTTTGTTCAAGTTAAGAAGTGTATGCGTGTGTGCATGGAAAGTGTTCGCGCCCGCGTCCCCCACCTCGCATAATTATTGGAATGAGAAATGCCATGGGTGCCTCGCCACACGATTTTAACGGTGCTGGTCCCCTGGAGATAGGTTCCCCCCCCCTGGAGATAGGTTCCCCCCCCTGGAGATAGGTTCCCCCCTGGAGATAGGTTCCCCCCCCTGGAGATAGGTTCCCCCCCCTGGAGATAGGTTCCCCCCCTGGAGATAGGTTCCCCCCCCTGGAGATAGGTTCCCCCCCCTGGAGATAGGTTCCCCCCCCTGGAGATAGGTTCCCCCCCTGGAGATAGGTTCCCCCCCCTGGAGATAGGTTCCCCCCCCTGGAGATAGGTTCCCCCCCCTGGAGATAGGTTCCCCCCCCCTGGAGATAGGTTCCCCCCCCTGGAGATAGGTTCCCCCCCCTGGAGATAGGTTCCCCCCCTGGAGATAGGTTCCCCCCCCTGGAGATAGGTTCCCCCCTGGAGATAGGTTCCCCCCCCCTGGAGATAGGTTCCCCCCCCTGGAGATAGGTTCCCCCCCCTGGAGATAGGTTCCCCCCCCTGGAGATAGGGTTCCCCCCCCCTGGAGATAGGTCCCCCCCCTGGAGATAGGTTCCCCCCCCTGGAGATAGGTTCCCCCCCCTGGAGATAGGTTCCCCCCCCCCCCCCCCTGGAGATAGGTTCCCCCCCCTGGAGATAGGTTCCCCCCCCTGGAGATAGGTCCCCCCCCTGGAGATAGGTTCCCCCCCCTGGAGATAGGTTCCCCCCCCTGGAGATAGGTTCCCCCCCCTGGAGATATAGGTTCCCCCCCCTGGAGATAGGTTCCCCCCCCTGGAGATAGGTTCCCCCCCTGGAGATAGGTTCCCCCCCCCTGGAGATAGGTTCCCCCCCCTGGAGATAGGTTCCCCCCCCTGGAGATAGGTTCCCCCCCCTGAGATAGGTTCCCCCCCCTGGAGATAGGTTCCCCCCCCTGGAGATAGGTTCCCCCCCTGGAGATAGGTTTCCCCCCCTGGAGATAGGTTCCCCCCCCTGGAGATAGGTTCCCCCCCCTGGAGATAGGTTCCCCCCCTGGAGATAGGTTCCCCCCCTGGAGATAGGTTCCCCCCCCTGGAGATAGGTTCCCCCCCCTGGAGATAGGTTCCCCCCCTGGAGATAGGTTCCCCCCCCTGGAGATAGGTTCCCCCCCCTGGAGATAGTTCCCCCCCCTAGGTTCCCCCCCCTGGAGATAGGTTCCCCCCCCTGGAGATAGGTTCCCCCCCCTGGAGATAGGTTCCCCCCCCTGGAGATAGGTTCCCCCCCCTGGAGATAGGTTCCCCCCCCTGGAGATAGGTTCCCCCCCCTGGAGATAGGTTCCCCCCCTGGAGATAGGTTCCCCCCCTGGAGATAGGTTCCCCCCCCTGGAGATAGGTTCCCCCCCCTGGAGATAGGTTCCCCCCCCTGGAGATAGGTTCCCCCCCCTGGAGATAGGTTCCCCCCCTGGAGATAGGTTCCCCCCCTGGAGATAGGTTCCCCCCCTGGAGATAGTTCCCCCCTGGAGATAGGTTCCCCCCCTGGAGATAGGTTCCCCCCCCTGGAGATAGGTTCCCCCCTGGAGATAGGTTCCCCCCCTGGAGATAGGTTCCCCCCCTGGAGATAGGTTCCCCCCCTGGAGATAGGTTCCCCCCCTGGAGATAGGTTCCCCCCCTGGAGATAGGTTCCCCCCCTGGAG
This sequence comes from Conus betulinus, assembly GCA_016801955.1. NCBI lineage: Eukaryota > Metazoa > Mollusca > Gastropoda > Neogastropoda > Conidae > Conus > Conus betulinus. The sequence goes on along the minus strand of JADBJO010002827.1, from coordinate 127,731 downwards.
ATAGGTTCCCCCCTGGAGATAGGTTCCCCCCCTGGAGATAGGTTCCCCCCTGGAGATAGGTTCCCCCCCTGGAGATAGGTTCCCCCCCTGGAGATAGGTTCCCCCCCTGGAGATAGGTTCCCCCCTGGAGATAGGTTCCCCCCCTGGAGATAGGTTCCCCCCCTGGAGATAGGTTCCCCCCCTGGAGATAGTTCCCCCCCTGGAGATAGGTTCCCCCCCCTGGAGATAGGTTCCCCCCCTGGAGATAGGTTCCCCCCTGGAGATAGGTTCCCCCCCTGGAGATAGGTTTCCCCCCCCTGGAGATAGGTTCCCCCCCTGGAGATAGGTTCCCCCCCTGGGAGATAGGTTCCCCCCCTGGAGATAGGTTCCCCCCCTGGAGATAGGTCCCCCCCCCCTGGAGATAGGTTCCCCCCCTGGAGATAGGTTCCCCCCCTGGAGATAGGTTCCCCCCTGGAGATAGGTTCCCCCCCTGGAGATAGGTTCCCCCCCTGGAGATAGGTTCCCCCCTGGAGATAGGTTCCCCCCCTGGAGATAGGTTCCCCCCTGGAGATAGGTTCCCCCCCTGGAGATAGGTTCCCCCCTGAGATAGGTTCCCCCCCTGGAGATAGGTTCCCCCCCTGGAGATAGGTTCCCCCCCTGGAGATAGGTTCCCCCCCTGGAGATAGGTTCCCCCCCTGGAGATAGGTTCCCCCCCTGGAGATAGGTTCCCCCCCCTGGAGATAGGTTCCCCCCCCCTGGAGATAGGTTCCCCCCTGGAGATAGTTCCCCCCCTGGAGATAGGTTCCCCCCCCTGGAGATAGGTTCCCCCCCTGGAGATAGGTTCCCCCCCTGGAGATAGGTTCCCCCCCTGGAGATAGGTTCCCCCCCTGGAGATAGGTTCCCCCCTGGAGATAGGTTCCCCCCCTGGAGATAGGTTCCCCCCTGGGAGATAGGTTCCCCCCCTGGAGATAGGTTCCCCCCCTGGAGATAGGTTCCCCCCCTGGAGATAGGTTCCCCCCCCTGGAGATAGGTTCCCCCCCTGGAGATAGGTTCCCCCCCTGGAGATAGGTTCCCCCCCTGGAGATAGGTTCCCCCCCCTGGAGATAGGTTCCCCCCCCTGGAGATAGGTTCCCCCCCCTGGAGATAGGTTCCCCCCCCCCTGAGATAGGTTCCCCCCCCTGAGAGATAGGTTCCCCCCCCTGGAGATAGGTTCCCCCCCCTGGAGATAGGTTCCCCCCCCTGGAGATAGGTTCCCCCCCCCCTGGAGATAGGTTCCCCCCCTGGAGATAGGTTCCCCCCCCTGGAGATAGGTTCCCCCCCCCCCCCTGGAGATAGGTTCCCCCCCCTGGAGATAGGTTCCCCCCCCCCGGAGATAGGTTCCCCCCCCTGAGATAGGTTCCCCCCCCTGGAGATAGGTTCCCCCCCCTGGAGATAGGTTCCCCCCCCCCCTGGAGATAGGTTCCCCCCCCTGGAGATAGGTTCCCCCCCCCTGGAGATAGGTTCCCCCCCCTGGAGATAGGTTCCCCCCCTGGAGATAGGTTCCCCCCCTGGAGATAGGTTCCCCCCCTGGAGATAGGTTGATCGCAGTGAGAAAAAACTATGCTGAAAGTGGACAAGTGGCGAAACCATTATTTAAGGAGCATAGCAGGGGAAGGGGAGACGGGGTAGACACACTGGAGGGGAAAGGAACCTATCTCCACAGAAGCCATCTACTCTTCCCCTTCAATGTATCTGCCCCGTCTCCTCTTCCCCCCCTATGTACCTTAGATAATGGTCCCAGAGTCCGCTGTATCTTGCCACTTGCCCTTGCCACGTCAGCATCGTTTTCCTCGCTGTGATCAACGTCTCCAGGGAACCTATCCGCAGGGAACTATCTCCTGGAGCCTATCTCCAGGGAACCCATCTCCAGCTCTTCAGGGCGATTGATGTGTGGAACTGGTCGTGTGCGAGATGCTCACCATACTGAGACCGTCGAGTGCTGTCCCGATTGAACCTCGTCTCGCCTGCTCGTGTCCTTTTACCTGTCGTCCACGCACGCAGGAAAATGGGGAGACAACTGCATGCAGTTCAACTTAATGTGAGGAGGAGACGTCGATGCTGCTGTTCAAGCAGTTTGTGGATAGTCTGTCTACACGGTTAATGAAACCAAGGTACTTGAGCTGCTTCGCGCACTGTCTAAAGTCTTGCCCTCTGTAGTTTTTGTCTCAACCGGAGACAAGAGTCTTCTTGACGCTGATGACCGATGACGTCGCATCTGCTTATTAAGGCGGTTCACCACACTGACAAGTTCACGTCGCTTTCGGCCACACCTTCGATGGGATCGGTGACCCTGACGTTCACTATTTGTGCCCAGTGCCCATAGTGCCAATGTAGTCTTTGAAGTCATGTCAGACGATCCGGGACGATGTAGAATGCAGATGGATAGGAGGCGACCTTGACGAACTCGTAAATGGAACCAATACCCCAAATGGCACACGTAACTTGGTGGTCTTTGTAGTACAGCCGTTTGACGAGTTGGGTCACCTTCGGTACAACCTGAGGGAAAGAAGGAAGAATTAAACACAACAGCAAGGAAACGGATGCAAAAATTCAGAAATTTCAAATACACAAAAATCAAACCGTTTAAACTGAAGGGAAGACTGTCGTCTAAAAGGGGACATGCGAAAGGGAACCCTTTCACTTCTGAATGGGTCAAAGCTTTAAGTTACCATCATACGGAAGTTTTTGCAATTGTTTTAAGAGTCATTTTGAACAAATGGGGACCCAATATTTGGATTACTTACGCTAAGGTCTTATGGAGTCTTGCCAGTTTAATGTTTTTACCATTCATTTTGCTCTCGGTGTTACGAACAAAAGACTGCATATAATATCCGGAGATCCAAAACGTTTCCATGGAATCAACTCGATGGATCAACTCGATGGATGAAAAGTGATGCAGACGGGAAAAAGAAAGTTTGGCTACACGCAGATCTTGTTACCCCAAGCGCTGGTCGGATCCTGGGAACCTACCCACAATTGTCTACGCCACTCTACCATAGTTGTACGAGTGTGTTTGCGTGCGCTCACATGTACGTGTGTGCATGTGCAATTTGTGTGGGCTTTGTGTAAACATGCTTCTGCATGCACGCCCTTGCTAAGTCTTCATGCAGAAACATGTGTATATTTGAGTTTCTGGGCGTACATGTGTGTGGAATGAAAAAAGCTTAACGATAACAATGAAAGGGAAGTGAATGAATAAAGACTGAAAAGATATTACATAGAAATGTAGTGGTGAGATAAGAGGGGGTGATGCACGATTTCGCCAATGAGTAAACGAAGAGACATACCACACTCTACCCTCTTCCCCCTCCCGTCCACCACAACACGTGGAATACCCGACACGCGCAACAATGCATTCTGTCTACCACCATCCCACAGTAACGTGCTTTACTGAAGATCACCCGCACCCAAAAATAGTTAGCAAGCGGGAGCCTCCCTAAATCTGATGTACCCCATGGCATACCATCAACGCGTTCTCCATTAAATAACATTTCATGGGTGGCAGTGAGAAATGTTTATAATAAAAGTTTGTCGCCTGGGGACGCTCAAGAGCCGTGGTGGAGTTATACGGTCAACGCCCTGCTGGGGTGTGTATGGGGGGGGGGGGGTCTTCTCCCCCCAGACAACTGGACCAAAAACTTGACATTTAAGGACAGTTTACTCCGTTCTCCTTGATACAAATCCTCAATGTTATACAAAACAGATTCATATAGTTAAAAGTATTTCAGTAAAAAAAAAAAAACCCACAGAACAACGAGGCGGAAGAGTAAAAACAATATGGATCGGAGAACCAGCACACGCATTCATGGAAGTGCAAACGGGGAGGGGGGGGGGGGGGGGGGGGGGGGGAATCGCAAAAAACACGTCAATACAGAAATTGAAATAGTACTGAACTACTCCCAACCATGACATTTTTAACAAACGGATAAAACGATAGGTCCAGGTCCATCACCCGACTGATAGACGCCATTGAATGTTCCCATATATAGGCATCTCCCGATCGCCTTAACGAAATCAAAGCACGTCTTCACATCAGATTGACTGCCAGTCGTTTCATACGCACCCAGCGGAGGAGGTGGCGCACGACCATCATAGATATTGCTATAGCACCCTGTATTACCAGTGACACAGCAGTCTACGTCATCGGTACGTCGTTAAAATGACGCTTATGAAGCAAAAGACTGACGATGATAATAGTAATAATAATGAAAACATGATTAAATGATTTCTAAAAGGTGTGAATCAATTCTACCCAGGATCAATTACCGTAGAAGGGAGAAAATTTGAAACTTCTGCATGTTGGAGCGATAATGGAGTAGCGTCCCTTCAATTTCTCGACCACCCTTGCCCCGTCCCCCTACGTATCTCTCCCCCCCCCCCCCCCCCCCCAAAAAAAAAAAAGGGCTTCTTGCATAATTGAAATTCGAAAAGGTATTCGATTAATTTCTACATGCAAAGATTGAGGCTTAAAGTCAATTTGTTCAAATTAGGACAAATTTTTAAAGTCTGCGGAGCGCTTGGTTTGGACAAGTCAAGGTGGTGTACTCTTGCTTGGAGCTGATTACGAGTGTCGTCTTGTTCTTACCGCATAGGCAGTGTTTACACCAACTAAAACATAAAAAACAAAAAAGCCACCACCACATGTATACATGTATAGCGCTGATGAGCATCCTTCTGTACACTCGGCACGAAGCCGCTTGCACCACTCTTGGATGCCGTGCTCACACACGTATACGGATCTACTCACCAGTGAGCCTTGCTGGTTCAACGAGGCCACTCGTAGCGGAAAGAACGATGCCACAGTGTCCATGACAAGCCATATACATCCGGTTCCGGTCACGATCAAGGACGTACCAGCCACGCAGTTCACTCTCCTCTTCTTGTTGTACACGAAGATTGTGGTGGTTGCCATCTCTTCACGATCTAAGCCTTCTCAATCATCTGAAAAAAAAAATTGCATATCGTAATGCCTAACATTATGCAATCGCCCAAGCACATTGCTTGCTTTCTCCTATGAGTACTTTACACAAGTTCAGGCAGAGAACTTTACTTGATACTCTATAAGGCAAAGAAGTGGTTCTGGAGGTTATGAAACGCTAAAACAAGCCGCTGCCACCTTTTTGCTACTCTAATAGCATAACTGTCAACCCACACGAGTCTTTCAGCCATCCCCCCCAATTCAGAAACTGTTCCTGAAATCCCGAATTACCGAAGAAAAAAAAAAAGAGACTTTCGTAATTTTGTTTTAAAAAGGAGTGCCTCGGGAAGGGGAGATTCTTTTCATATGGAAGACAAAGCTGTGCAGAATAAATCCCCAAACGACGTTGTGTGTGATGTTGGCAGAGGTGTGTAGGGAAAATCCACTGTCTTTTCAAATCCAACAATTGTCTGCTAAAACATAAAGGGTTAGAAAAGACTTTCAAAGTCGAACTGGCTCGTCTTCAGCGCATCCCATCCCCAGGTTCCCGAATTTTGACTCCTGAAGATTGGCAGTATGTCGGTGTTGGAATCTAACTGAACTGATACACTGTTAAACTAGAGTTTAAGAAGCCAACACCAACTCGCCTTTATGTTTTCAGGTCATCGAACATCAAAACGAATTTATAGAAAAAGTTCTAATGGTTTATAAATACCAAAATGAACGAACAGAGGTCAGTGTGGTTCAGTTAATTCAGCCTCACTATAACGGAGAGAAAATGTTTTTAAGGGAGTTTATACGTTATCTAAATAGGATTTTAATCATTGGAAGGAAAGAAGAGGTAGGAGTAGTGTGCTTGCGTGCGAGTACGTGTGTGTGGGGGGGGGGGGGGGGGGGGGGGGGGGGGGGACTGGGCAGAGACAGATACATAGCTCACATATCATCATGTGACACGGAAGATGCTACAGACAACAGAATGCTAGAAAGGGCGGTCACTCTGGGAGCAGCCCTTGCCACCCAAGAAGCCCGAAGGACCATGAACTCCTGCGCAAGGACAAGATGAAGGGACACTAGGGTACGTGACCACCTGCTTGAAATACAGTGGTCGCGAGACGTAACCTTGCCACAAAAATTCTCGGGGCCCCCTCCTGCACGAAAGCTTTCCGTCAACAGCTGGTTCTTCCACATTTAATACTGGGCACTCCTCTGGCACAGCGTTCGCTCTCAGTGATCGGTGTCGACCTGCAGATCGCATTTTGACGAATATGATAATTTACTAGTGAAATAGTTTAATCGCGTAATAATACACTCAATTGATTAGTGAAATAATTTCACTGCGGAAATATCATATCGGATCAATTAGTGAATTGATCTAAATTTCGTTACCTACATCGATTGTTGGACAGATGGTTGAGCACATTACGTGGCGGTGACCGTCATATGTTGCTAAAATGAACGGCATCTGGGGAATTCCTCCAAAGACCAAGATATGTTGACCGCGACTTCTTCGACTCGATAAACGAAGAAGAGGAGGAGAAGAAAGAAAAGAAAAAGAATAAAAAACAAAACAAAAAAAAAAAACAAACACACCCACCTAACGCCATCACTACTAACGATTCAAACGGGTTGCTGAAGCGGGGTCCGATGGAGTCATGAAATGCCGACAGTCAGAGCGTTGTCCGACCAGTGGACGATCCAACCCTCAGCCGAACGCGCAATGCAGAAACCCGAACCCACGAGCTGAATATCCAGATCTTAACGTATGAAGCCCCCCCCCCCCCTCCCCCCCCATCCCCCCCCCCCCCCCCCCCCCCCCCCCCCCCATCCAGCTGACCCACATTAAAATCACGTAGCCTATAACGTGGCCCGGCCCAGCAACAAGAGAAGGGGACTGAAAGGATATCGGTCCCTTCCGGAGCATGGGGGTGGGGTCTCAGAACCGTCCGTCTCTTGATGATATCAGCAATGTGCGCCCCGCCCTCTCCACCTTCACCCGTACACCTCCCTGAAACGCCGAAGGAATTAAGCTTTCATCCATTAATTTGACAAAGCCGTATAACCCCTGGTTAAGTTCAGAGGAACACTATGGGATATAAGCTAATACCTTCAAATGTCCATGGTATTTCACTTCTTTCACACACAAAATTGTTAATCTTGTTCAAAATAGTTTCTTTTCTTACATCCCTCCCCCTGCCGCTCCCTCCTAAAAGTGAGTCTTCTATCAACGGTCTAGATCAGTTCCGTTACAGAAACGCTGGAGAACTTCCCTAAATGCTGATAACGTGCATTTGAAACCATCACATTCTTAGACATCAAAGTCACAACACGTGAGGGAACACTGGATTTGAATTTCTCATCACTTTTTTCCGTTACAGATACAAAAATCTAACTGCAGGAAGTGCCATCAATTGCTCTATAAAGACAAGGAAACGTCACAATGCCATCAGACTCCTAAAGTGTTTCATTATCTGGCTTAATTAAAGATACTGTACCGGTTGAGGCCGTACAAAAAGGAAATCTTGAATGATGAAAACCGGGAAAAGTCGGTTCGGAAATATGGAACTAAGCGAAAGGAAAATAGGACAGAAGGCGTACCAGGAATATCACTAAGAGCCAAAATAACGAACGAAATCCTGTGGTACAAAGATTCTCTAAAAGCTAGGCAGGCATCACCCGGCCACACTCGGCTCATTCATTCTATCATTCTGCATAAGAGTGAGCTATTTTAATGTTATAACCAGCGCGAAGCACTCATTCTTCATACGCTCTTAACTGAAATTAAACCGCTGACATGGTGTGAATTACTGCCGTAAATAAACTTCATGATGTCCCAGCTCGTTTGTATTCCCTGTGTCATGGAGGGTCGCGTCTTTTCACCCGCATGTTTGAGTGGGTATGTTTGTTCGTCAGATATATACGAAAAACCTACTGGACTGATTTTAACGAAACTTCGTGGAAGGAGAGTGGAAAGTGGCCTAAGAACAAAGTCGCTGAATGTTAGTGTGCTGACTGACATGCATGGTGAGGATTGCGTACGTCGACAGGGCAAATCTGAGGCCCGCTCGATCTTGCCGTGCAAGACAACGCAAAAACTACCAAACTGCTTTCTTTCTTTTTTATTTTAAGACACTTCAGGGAAAGATAGAATGAGGACCAAAGAACATCTCGTTAAATTTCAGTGCGGATCAGGATCAATGATCCGTTCGACGACGGCAGAAGTCTGCGATCTCCCGACAGCCTTCTGGTTTAAATGTGCCATTCCAAGTCTTACTAGGGCGAACGTAACCACAACGGTGTTTACAAGCATTAAGGCACCCTGCCCCCATTGCCCTCCACCTCTATTCACCTTCTTCCCCTCATACAGACTTTTTTTTTGGGGGGGTGGGTGGGGGGGTGGGGGGGGGGTCAGGGAGGCGGGTGGGATTCAAATAACAGTTTCGTCACTTAATATTAACACTGACACTGACATTCGAAGAAAACTTACGAGATTAGGTTTTTTTTTTTACTGGGGGAATTATATAAAATCTACATTCACAATTAAACGTGTCTCAAGCCTAGTAGACCGTACTGAGCCGATCAGGGGTGAGCCCAACGAGAAGCTAGCTTTCCTTCTTATACTTCGTCCAGATTATCCGTCAAGTGAAAGACCGATTTTTTCTTTCGTTTTTTTAAAAACATTTCTATTCAGTTTTACGTGTAGACAATAATACATGCAACTAAAAACAATCATTTTTCCCCACTGAAAACAGACATACCCTTAACCATACCAAGCATTCAAAAACCCTATGAACATAGAAACATAAGAGATGCAAGATGTTGTACATGTAACAATGATATTTTAAGACTCGAACCATACCCTATCCAAAATCAGAATTGTTTCCCTTACTAAAACAAGCCTGATACAGAACAAAGAAACAAGATGCAATACATATAAACGTACTCCCAGTTTATCCTGAATACGCGCGAGATATTCCATAAAGAGAGGAAAAACCGTCTTGGGTTAGTGTAACCGTTAGTAATGGTTATTCTGGTAAACATCGGCCGTCATTTGTGACCAGTAATGAACATACTTGCCAATTTTCAGAAAGATTGGCCAAGTACTTTTTGAGATTTTCCATAAATAAGAAAAAACCATTATGGGCCATTAGTAACGGCTGTAACGGTATACTTAAAGACTGGGCATCATCCGTGACCCATTATGAACTACACATTTTCTGAAATAAAGGCCACGTACTTTCTAAGATACTCCATAAAAAAGAAACTGTTAGGGGCCGTTGTAGCCGTTAGTAACAGCTGTAACGGTAAACTAAAACATTGGGCATCACCCGTCGCCCCATAATGAACATACCTACAAATTTTCAGAAAGATCGGCCACGTACTTTCCGAGATATTCCATAAGGAAGAAGGCCGTTATAGGCAGTTACAGCCGTTAAACGGCTATAACGGTAAACTAAAACATCGGGCATCATCCGTAACCTATAGTAAACATACCTGCTAATATTTTCACAAATGTTGGCCAAGTACTGAGGCCGTTATAGCCGTTACTAAAACTAAACTAAAACATCTGGCATTATTCGTGATCCATAATGAACATACCTACAAATTCAAAAATATCGGCCAAGCACTTTCTGAGATATTCCATAAAGAAGAAAACCCGTTACAGGCCGTTAGTAACGGCTATAACGGTAAACTAAAACATCGGGCATCATCCGTGACCCATTAATGAACATAACCGTTAATTTTCAGAAAGATCGGCCAAGTACTTTCTGAGATTCCATAAAGAAAAACCGTTACAGGCCGTTACAGCCATTAGTAACGGCTATAACGGTAAACTAAAACATGGGGCATCATCCGTGACCCATAATGAACATACAAATTTTCAGAATGATCGCCTCAGTAATTTTGTCTAGAGTGAGTGGAGCACATTTTGACCACGGACGGACACACACACACACACACACACACACACACACAGCATTTCTTCGTTCCCATTCTAAAGTACTCCATGTTCTATAAGAACTGGGAGTACAAAAAGGCCTTGCTCATCTCACAAAACCTCTAACCCCAACCTTACCCTCCATATCTCTCTCTCTCACACACGCGCACTCCTTATAAAGCTAACAAAGGGAGATAACTGATATTGCTTCATTCCCTTTGTTCAATTGGACAGACTGAATTTTATAACTAAATCATCTGTAACTAAACCCTCATCTGTCACATCACAAGTACTTGCGAACAACCGATATTAAATAAACACTTCCCTCCTACGTCTGGAGTAGTCTGCCCAAAGACGACACTTCATATGGGACAGAAAATGAGAAGCAACATCTACAGATCGTATGACATTTTTGTCAAAATAAGCTCTGTTCCCGCACTGCTAAATGGAATAACATATTCAGACAAAAGAACCAAAAGTGTATTTCTACTGGAATGGCAAGTAGCAGTACGATTCCATCACTGAAAATCTAACACTCTGAGCTAATGCCAATAGCCTCAATATCCTTGGTACAATTGGCCAAAAATCCTTCGGCCATCTGAATACAAGGGCAGTCATCAAAATAAGCGTGGAATTGTCTCCACTTCGGATTTATAAAAGCTGCACCACTGGTATGCTGATAGTATTAAAACAGACCACAAAGAGAATATTACGAGCTAATTTGAACGACACGCTTGTGGTTAAAGGATCAAGATAACGGTTAGAGAGCGATTTACAAACTGTACGAAAGTCAGTCTGAGGGAATTTTCCTATTGCTTTGGGCACTTGCTCATATCTGGCGACCAACTGTTTGTAAAACGATGTACATTTAGCTCCCGTTATTACGGGGAGAGATGGACAGTCACTGATTATCCGATTCAATGTTCCCAACACAGCACTATAAGAAAGATCACGACAGAAATGCGGAATTAAATCAGAGAAGTGATACTCGGTGTGTGTGTGTGTGTGTGTGTGTGTGTGTGCGCGCGCGCGCGCGCGCTTGCGCACTTCCATTATCTTTGCTTGGTTACCCGTTTGTGTGTGGGAGGTGTGTGTGTGTGTGTGTGTGTGTGTGTGTGTGTGTGTTTGCGCACGCGCGTGCGTCTGTATTTGTGTGTGTGTGCGTGCGTGCGCGCTCGCCTGTGTTTGTATGTGTGCATGCGCGCGTGCATGTGTGTGCGTGCGTGCGTGCGTCTGCGTGTGCGTGCACACTCAGCTGGTGTTTATCCACTGCCACAGCTGAATTACAGCATGCCACTCCCTTTTTGACCGTGGGGTGGCTCTAACAAAACCTTGGGACACCAAAACCTAACTGAAGACTTCGAAACATTCAACTGAAACTGGTGGATTCGAGGCCGGTCTCAATTGAAATTTAATGTGTAGCTTCCTTTAGGTTACAGTCGTTTACCTATGAAACCCATGGGCAGGGCAGCCAAAACAAAAATCCCCGTTAGAGGGAAGAGTCAAGGAGGAGGTGGTGGGAGTGGGGGGTGCGAGCTTGACTCCACTGGAACAACACTTACTTTAAATGTCATTTATCTTCGGACCCAAATTAGTTTACATCCATCTTTAGTAACAGACGAAGACGTTGACCACGAGGGCTTGCTGCTTAAATTAGAACTCTCTGGCATTGGCGGTTCTTTGCTAAAATGGTCTGGATCATTCCTCGTTGGGAGAACGCAGAGAGGAGTTGTGGAAGGGTCGTCATCCCATTGTAAACCAGTCTTGTCAGGTGTACCACAGGGAACCGTTCTGGGGCCCTTGTTTTTCTTAATCTATATAAATGATATAAGTAGAAATCTCTTTCCTGGAACTACTATAAACTTTTGCAGATGACAGCTTAGTATATAGAACAATCAGAAGCAAGAATGATACACGCATTCTACAAGATCTAAACGGTTTACAAGAGTGGGAAAGAACTTGGAAAATGGAATTTCATCCCAAGAAGTGCCAAGCGTTGCGTATATGTAATAAACGCTCACCAACTGGATCAGAATATTCTATTCACAATACTATTCTTAAAGAAACCAATACTGCAAAATATCTAGGCGTGATTATAGATAGTCGTCTCAAATGGAAAGAACATTACAAATAGTATGTAAAAAGCAAATAAACATCTTAAGCTTTCTTATACAGGAATATCAACGATTCCCCCAAAAGGTTAAAGACGACTGTTACAAAACACTGGTTAGACCAGTACTGGAATATGGTTGCTCAGTCTGGGATCCTTACCATCGAAAGGACATTGATAACCTTGAAAAGATTCAGAAGAGAGCAGCACGGTTCGTAACAGGGAACCATATCAGAGAGAATTGGGAATACTAGGAAGAACATGAGGAAATTAGAATGGAAACCCTTAGAAGAGAGAAGATCTTTTATCAAACTTAGTATCTTCTTCAAAGGCAGAGCTAAAACTAGTTGATAAACCAATGGAACAACTAGTATTGAATAAAAGTAGCACCAGGAGTGGTGGCCAATCTTATGCCATACCTGCATCAAACATTGACAGCCATCTACATTCTTTTATCCTAGTTCTGTACGGCTGTGGAAACTCACTGCCGGGTGCCATCAAGATTGCCACAAATGCAGTCTCATTCAAAAATCAAATTGATACGACAGTCTTGAGATCTGCATATTGACTTTTTTTTTCTATTTAACCTGTGTCCATATATTTTATCATTACCTGGGCCTGAATCTGGCCATTGCTTTTAACTTTTTGAATATCGTGTGTGACTCCTTGTTGCCAAATTTCGCTCCAGGGGCCAACAGGCTGAGTCGCACTTTATTTTTTATTTCATTTCATTTTATTTTACTTTTTAACATGCGCGCTGGTGACCTACTTTTTTTTTTGAGTGAACCAGTATTTTAGGAAGAAGGGGACAGACTATTTACATCCTTCACTCTTTTCAGCACCGCCAGAACCGATCGTCTTAAAGAAACCAAAAGTTACCGTCTTGACGTCCAGATTATTGCCAACTACAACAGAACCCCCCCCCCCCCCCCCCCCCCCTCCTCGCCTCCACTAACTGAAGTGGTGCATTATGATCACATGCAAAAACCACTCAACGTTACTCATGACGTAGTTGTCGTTACGTCATTAAAATGACAAACTTGAATGAAGCAAAAGACTGATAATGAAAATGGTAATAATAATAATGATGATAATAAACAAAAAGGTTCACAGACAGTGCAACTCGTCTCCATCTTTTTACGCAAGAATCATTACACCAATGTCATCAACATGGCGTTAAGCAGCTGGCGCTTTGAAAACTACCACAGTGCCTGGGCGCCTGTGGCATACGCTGTAAACACAACAGAGCTTCATGATTTTTCCTCTTCAGTCAACAAAGGACGCATGTTCCCAGGCAGCTAAGCGTGAGGGAACGAAATGCAAAAGGCACAAAACAAACTGATGGCAGTACCTCGAAACTCATGCCATTTTTTTTTCACATAACCACATCAGAGAGAAAACATTTTCTTTACATGCCTCTGATTTTAAACAAACATTAACTCCAAGCACCATGAACTTGTTCTGATTTAACTTATCTTGTGGATACTCAGTGTGCAGAGACGGTAAAATGTAGTGTGTGTGTGCGAGAGAGAGAGAGAGAGAGAGAGAGAGAGAGAGAGTGTGTGTGTGTGTGTGTGTGTGTGTGCGCGCGCGCGCGCGCGCGCGTGTGTGTGTGTGTGTGCGTGCGTGTGAAGCGGGAGGAGATGGTTCCAGTCTCGCCTATACGTGGAAAGAGTTTTATTACGTTTTGTTAAAAGACTACCTTGTTTGCATTGCTTAAGAAAAATCTTGTTCAGGCTCTTTAAACCGTTTTCCCTCACTGCCGTTTGCACGGTTTTAACGAAAGCAGCGGCGAAAATGGAGCCAATAGTTGCAGTGAAGCAAGGGGAGGATAGCTCTATTCGTCCACGACTCCTGGCGACAAATCGGGTCCCCCTGGTTTCGCGTCTGTATCGATCGAAAGCCGATCATTCACCTGTGTGAAAAATGGTGGCGTGGACGACAGGATTTGTCGAACTTTGCTGTTCCACATGATCCAATCGGAGACAGACGAAGGAGCTTTCTGCCCCGCAGCAAAGGCGCACAACACCCTGGCGCACAAGTATGTCTGACGCGCCTGAAACAGCCCCCTTATGGCCCTTTGTAGTCGGCAGAGCTACAAGCAACATCACCTTACCTTACTAGTGAAAAAAAAAAAAAGAAAAATTACGCGAAAAGGACGCGGGCGTGCTAACAATCTGACGCCCAGATGCTCTCTTTACAGCGTGCGCGCGCATTAATACTCCATCTCACACGGATCTCCCGCCCACTTCCAAGTTATACACACTACATGTTCACGCTGAAAACGCTTATCACAGAAAACTGATGGTGGTACCATTGGGGAAAAAAACAACGACCCAATCTTTTTACGTTAAGCATTACCATGATGGAGTAATGTCACTCGAGTTTCTGCTCTACCCCCTCCCACCCCCCCACGGAAACCAAACAGGAGACGTTATTACACAACTTTAAAAAAGTGTCTACAGAATTTCTACATGCAGAGACAACCGAGATTTTTTTGTCACTCGTTCAAATCGGTGCTTAATGTCAAAACTAGGTTTGTGGAATCGTTGGCGTAGAAAAGCTTAAGGTAGTGCACTTTTCCTTGGTAGCTGATAACGCGTGTTTTGTTCAAATTCGTATCGAGTAAAGACCATGTTTACAGCGAACTTGCGAAAAGGATTGCCATTGTTGTTCACAGCGTACGCCGTAAGCCCTATAGTGGCTCTTTTGGGCAGGGTAGTATTTACGTGTTACACCGGGAAGGTCGACATACAGTCACGAAACGCTGACTCTGGAGCGCCGGATAAATTCACAGCCGGGTAAACCATAGCGTGTGTGTGTGTGTGTGTGTGTGGGGGGGGGGGGGGGGGGGACAAAATCCTTAGCATGTCGTCTCATCCAGCTTTGCATACAGCCCAGCCCTACCGTTCTAAAGATATATTAAGGCAAACAAATGTATTGCTATGCTGGTAAGAAAAAGAGCGAGGAGCCAGACTGGCGAAGAAGAAACAAAAGTACATGTACAGTAGCATGGTTTCAATGCTTCTTTACATACAACATGCGGCTGCACGGCACATGACTGCTGACTCGCACATGCATACGGATTTACTCACCAATGAGCCATGTGGGGTCTCCGCGTCGCCACTCGTAGCCATAGCAAGAACGGTGCTGGGTACCACAATGCGCATGACAGGCCATAGACATCCGCTTCCGGTTGGGTGTCAAGGATGCAGCAGCCTGGCACGTTCCTCTCTGCTTGTGCACGGAAGGTGGTGGTGGCGGTGGTGGTGGTGGTGGTGGTGGTGGTGGGTGGTCCGTTTCTTTTGAATCGTTCGCCTTTTCAAACATCGTCTGAAAGTGCAAGTCTCAATGTAGTCACAATATTACGTAGTTGCACAAGTGCATTATCTATCTTCGTCTACGAAAAGCTTACATATGATAATCCAGAGGCTTTATAATGAAGTGTAAAGGAAGAGAAGTGGTGCAGGAAATTACGAAACACTAAAAACAGTAAGCCGTAGTAGCATAGCTGCGAAACTTTCCCGAACTTTTCTGCAATTTCCCTAATTTGAAATTACTCTCCAGATCCCGATTCTATAGAACCAATCGAAACTTTCAAAAAGTTTTTGAAAAGTGGGTGGCGAGGGGGGGGGGGGGGGGTGGGTGGGTTAACCTTTTAATATGGACGAAAAGTACTGCAGAATAAAGTCCAATCGATATGAGCTGGATGTTAGCAATTGTGCATATGGGAAAAAAAGCGATGCCTGTTTCAACTCCACTTTATATCTACTGAAAAATGGGGGGTTAGAAATGCTTTCATTCAAGAGTAGAACAGCCTTTTACTCTTCACAATTAATTCAGCCTTCATATCTGACGGAAGCAGTATCTCTTTGAAAAAAAAAAAATTTTACTACACTGGGAATTCATGTGTGATATAAGTGGGATTTTGAACACAGGAAAGAAAAGAGAAAATGTGTGTGTGTGTGTGTGTGTGTGTGTGTGTGTGTGTGTGTGTGTGTGTGTGTGTGTGTGTGTGTGTGTGGATGCGTGTGTGTATGTGCGGACAAACAGCAGAAAGTATTCATTGCGTCATATGAAGCTGGAGACAATGCTAGAGAGAAACACCATCAATATCCAGGAACAGCCTTTGCCATCCCAAGAATGCCCCAAGGTCCATGAAAACCCGTGTAAGGACACGTGATGATCAGGAACTAGACACATGCACACCTGCTTTGAAAGCAAAATAGTGGACATCAGGCGTGAACCTGCCACAGTACAGAGATTCTCAGAACTCCCCCCCGCTCCTGCACAAAAAGCTTTCCAGCAAAAGCTCGTTCATAACACTGTACATTCACATGATATTTAACAGCGTTCTGTGATTTTCTGCGAACTAAACATCTCGTGTTCGACAGACAGAAACGTTCAAAAGAGACGGGGGCACAAAAGGATATTTCACAGCCCCCCCCCCCCCCCCCCCCCCCCCCCCCCTCCCCGTGTTCAGGATGGCGGCTGGATTCTCTGCAGGCAGGGGTCTGACCGGAGAGTTCCGACACGGACCCCTGCGGTCGGCTAGGCCATAAAGCAACGTTAAATGCGAGGCGAAAGGTTTAGCTCCCTTAATCCCACATCACTGGTTGGAAAACAATCGGCAAGTGCGCATTCAACCGATGAACTGTTGTAAAACAATCGACAAGAGCAACTCTGACATATGGATCAGCATTCGAACACGCACACTCGATCGACTCCTGCGCTTCACAATGACAAACCACAGCTTTTAAAGCAGATCACGCAGTTCCCACACATACTAAGCGTTCGATGTCGCCAACAGGCGGCTCCCAAACAGACAAGCTGTGCGCGACTAAACGGTTACAAGGGGCATATCTCCCCCCCCCCTCGCCCCCTCGCTCTCTCCCCCGTCATCTTCTCCCCCCCCCCCCCCTCCTCTCCACGCCATGGAGGAGAGAACACTATCTCTCCTACAAACTAACTAGCATGCACAACATCAAGGCTTCAACCGCCAACTCGGACAGAAATGGAAAAGGCAGATTATGATGTGTAATCTCCATATATTCGTACACTATGTGATGCACATGCTCATAATCAGAAGGGATCAAAGCGCTTTTTCAACCCTCCCTCTCTCTGCTTATTGATTGCTGGCTGCTTGACGGAGAGGATTTCAGAGTTTTTTTCAGGGGAAGCAACCATGCAGTCACTGCAAAGAATCCATGTCGTGAACATGTCTGAAATAAAAAAAAAAAATGCAAATCGGTGGGGGTTGATTTCTGACATCACTTCAGAGGCACAGTTCGCGTGAAGGCCGAGTTGAACCGCACTTTCACCGGGAGAAAAAAAAAAGTACTTTCCACAATTCTAAAACGAAACCTGCGGATAAAACAAAAACAAACAAAAAAAAAAACAAAAAAAAAAAAAAAAAAAAAAAAATGCGCATAGAACGAGAATGCTAGACTAGAACACGCCGCCGGCAGAGCCCTTGACGTGAGAAACACCACAACCACCAGCACCACCGCATCCCTCCGACCTCCTCTCACCCCAGGACCCCGTTGTAGAGGATGGCAACTCTCAGAACACCAGACCCGAGTTCCAGACTCCTGAGGTCGGAGAAGCACCTCGGAAAAGAAATGGCACCGCGGGCCAAAGACCTGGTCCTGTCCGTTTTGGGAAAGTTAATTAGAACCTAGCCCCCATGCACAATCAAATATAATGCTGCATGTTTCAACCCCCAAGAACAACCTGAATCGCTTTTCGACATTTAACGTAATCACCTTTTTTTCCCCCCAAGGAGAGTTCTTCTTCATGGTCCATGATAGTAGCAGCATAGCGGCACAGCATCACTGGAGATGTCTGCCGAACTGTCAGACTACGATGTACTCGTCAGTAGACCACTTTCACAAATATTTTATCGCATTAACTAGTGAAATGGTTTAATTCCGTTTGCTGTCTTTGCTGGCTGATTGGTTGAGTATATCACACGGGCCGTGATATCAGAATAGGCTGCTGAAATGAACAGCGCGTGAGAACTTCCTCCACGGATGGAGAAAGACCAAGACAGAAGTTAACAGAGACTTCTCTGACGCGCCGAGCGAAGGGGAAGACGGGGAGACAGGGAATGCCGACAGCTCTTCCTGCAACCAGAGCTCTGAGCCAGTCGTCAGTTCCACATTCGTCCAAAACATGCAACGCACGGAACGCAACACAAGAAGCTGAAAACACAGATCTGACTGCACGACCCCCCCCCCCCCCCCCCCCCCCCCGTCCTCCACCCCCTCCGTCCTCCACCCCATCCAGCTGTCCCATATTTAAAGCACGTGGTTTATACCTGGCTCATAGCTGGCCAAACCAGAAAAAAAGAGGACGAATTGATTCTGCCCCGACCGACTCCTACCCAGAGTTGAGTTTGCTACAGGCTCATCTGGAAAACGGACCACACAGTCGAGTTTCATTCATTAAATGGATGCATCTCTGAGAATGTTGCTAAAATTTCCTGGCCAACATTGCAGGTGTCTATCTCTCGGGCCTGGTTGACGCCGGGATACACAATGAAAGTAAGCGTACAGCACAGCCCTGTCATGCAGTCTCAGACTGGAATATACATCCGTAGCGTCATCTCCATCATCCCAATTCTCACCGATCAGCATTAAAAAAAAAAAGTCTCCCATTCTGTGGCCCTTCATGTCCCTGCATTCATGTCTGTGGCTTTGGTTTGAATCCGTCGGGGTCACAGGTATCGGCAACTTCATGGCGGCTGTCGTTGGACGTGGTGGAGCCATCCGGAGTGAGAGCTCACTCACGCCAGCTCCGCGACTAAGCAATTATTGTCGTCAGTAGGGGACTTAGGTGGTGTCCTGCGTATGTTGTCACCGTGTCTCCTCCTCCGGCGTGTTGCCTCTGGACGACATGACACCGACTGCTCCCTGTGGATTGCCGGTGCCGGGGCTGCGGCGCAAACGGGCCGGGCTGTGGCTGTGGCCGGCGGGCTCGGAATGAGCGGCGTGGGTGCAATGCCACTGAGGTGAACAGAAGATGGGACAGCAAGAAAAAAAAAAAAGGAAAGAAAAAAAGGGATAAAGTGGTCTTGCAGTGACAGGGACCGTCGCTGGATGCACGTGGTGGCGCCCTCCCGTAGAGACGCCACGCATTCGGGGATCCTCGATTTAGCAGTTGTTAGCGTCAGCGGAGTGTGTGTGTGTGCGTGTGTGTGTGTGAGGGGGGGGGGGGGGGGTGTATGGGGGGATTGAGAAGATGTTGTGACTGCGCTCACACGGCAGGGGTGTGATTACTGCTCGACACCGATTGGTCCCTGTGGGGTGGGTCGTCAGCGCTGACGTTGCAATGGGCACCTGGCTTACTGGACGAGCTGCTGTAATAATTACAAAAGAGCTGCTCTCAAAACAAACCGAGGATACTTCTCGCAGTCTAAAAGTGTGAACACAGTAAATAGGAACCTGTTAAAGGCAAGAAAAGGACTACCAATAGACTGAACTAACATACTGTGCAACATACCATGCTTGTTAAACCTTCCCCTCCCCTGTTCCCTACTCTTGTGCGAGACATCCTTCTTTCACTATTTACTGAATACATCCTTTACACATTTTGGGGGTTCTATACCGAAGCAGTAGCGAGCATGATACTTGACGTTTTATCGGGAAGAAGAACGTTATCTTAGAATGGCGAGTACTTCTGGACAAAAAAAAAAAGAAAATAAGTGATAGAAAATCACTCATCGTTGTCGTCATTATGTGTGAACGTGTCAGTTGTAGGGGCGTTGATTATAAGATACATTCCTTTATGTGCGGGTCTGTTGGGAAGGGTGGACTGGACTTTGTGAGGGTGGCGGTGTGTGTGTGTGTGTGTGTGCGCGCGCACGTGCGCGGGAGAATTTCAAACGCTCTGGAAGGGCGCAAGATAAACGCGGTAATCGGACATGTTTTTGTCACGGACTGAAGGGTAAAGACATTTGAACGCCGTTACCGAGGTGAATCATAATTCAGGAAAGATTCAGACTCAATCTACCTCGACCCTTTCGCTACTCCGTGGTCGTGCGTCATATAATACTGTAAATAAACTCGCCCTTGGCTCAATGCTGAAAGCAGAAACACTATGTTTGTCTGTAATTAAAAAAACACACAAACAAACTAGTGTTTTCCTACACGTTGGAGAAGTCCGTATATATACTTAAGCACTTGCACATTCGCACACCCGCACCTTGCCTTACCGGGTCAGTCCAGACACTGGCTTGGGGGGGTGGTCATGATTCTGCCCAAGCCCTTCAATGGCACCGCATTACTCAGTCAAATCTGTCATTCTGTCCGAGTCTCTGGGCCTAGAGGTCGTGCCGTCAAAGCCAACCTGCTGTCGTTACCGTTC
>JADBJO010002827.1:89882-99882 GCA_016801955.1 Conus betulinus | reverse complement strand
CATATATGCATGCGCACTCGCGTGCGCGAGCACTCTCATACACAGTTTCTCACATACGAGGATCCGACACTGTCCGGAACAACCTGTACCAGGACGTTAATCTCTAAGCATTCACCAGCCCAGGACTCGAATATTCTGCCCGAAATCATTGAACGTGCGGTTTGAACGAATGTTATGGAAAGATCGACTGCTTTTTTTTTTTCTTTTTTTTTTTTAGTTCAGTATATAGAACGTTTAAAACTGAGTTTGAATTTGAAAAAAAAAATGCTCCCTGACTGTTAAGTGTAAGTTATTTTGAAAAATAGAACTTTAAATCGTAGACGATCTGCGCAAAGATGCACGTGTATGGGGAATTGTGCGCAGCGAGAGACTGGGCGCCGAGTACATTTGAAGCGACTCAGGCGATGAATTTCATCCAAGTGCCAGGTTTTATAACACCAGTCGAAAACAGACGCGATAATCCATAGACTGTAGCGCAATGCGGTGGTACTATCACCCAGTACCCACGCATTGCGCTACAGCATGCAACGAATCTGATGTTATCTGATGACGTATATGAAAACTGCTGACAGCATAATGTGCGATTGTTTTGGTGGGTTGCCTTTTTCTCCGTTTTGTCACTGTTTTTTTTTTTTTTTTTTTTTTTAAAAAATTTGTTTGGTTTTGACTTCTCCGTGTATCCCTATGAGGACTTTCCTTTAAAAAAATGTAAATCGTTGAACTCCGGAGTTGTTGCCAGTAGGGGGTAATACTGAAGTAATCATGTGTGTGTGTGTGACGGATGGCTGGGTGACGGCAACGCTGTAGCAGAGTCTGTAGGCACAGCGCTAATGAGCGAACACAGCAGGACCCAATACATGGAGGCAAAATCTCTCTCTCTCTCTCTCTCTCTCTCTCTCTCGTGCTCGGCGAGTCTTAGCGTTTCATTGCATGCACTAGCGGCCAGCGGGCCTAGCAATAGGCGAGAGCTAGTTAGAATATCTTCGAAGTCTCTCTCCCGCATGCGAGACACAAACGGCGGACAGTTGCAGCGTCTGGCTGGTGCACGAACGGCATGCTGGGCCATGGGCACTCACGTCTCACGCCTCATGCTTCACGAGATAAATGAACTGACGTGGTCTCCCTTGCGTGGGGCCGTACAACTCCACTCACGCTTCATGGATCACGGATCACGCGTGACGAGAGAAGTGGGACTGTCCACTTTTTTCGATGTGTGAGGTTCAGGTTCTTGCTTACCATTGGCCAGTTCAATAAATCATGGATGACAACAAATTTTGACAGGTGAAAGCATGAAAAAGATAAAGCACCGCCAAGTAGATACACGAATCACAGACAAAACACGACGCGTTTCGACCTCTTAGGTCTTCTTCAGGCAAGGTACACAACACTCCGACAACGAAAATGAACGAGCGATCACTTACTTCGTCCAATTCCGCGCAAGATGGGCGTTGAATAAAAAACGAGGCTGTCAGGAAGGGAAAAAAATCCATTGTATTGATCATCATCATTACCATTATTACTATTATTTCTATCAGTATTATTATCATCATTACTATATCGACTCATACGTTGTCTTCCTTCCTGAAAGCCCTCGTTTTCATTCAACGCCTGTCTTGTGCAGATTAATATCAAATTTTGTAAGGTCAGCAACACAAAATTTTAATATAACTTGTCTTTTCCAAGCGTGAGTAGCGTGGCGTGAGCTCCTATGGCCTAGAGCATGAACTGTGAGACGTGAAGCGTGAGCTCCTATGGCCCAGAGCATGAACTGTGAGACGTGAAGCGTGAGCTCCTATGGCCCAGAGCATGAACTGTGAGACGTGAAGCGTGAGGCGTGAGCTCCTATGGCCCCAGAGCATGAACTGTGAGACGTGAAGCGTGAGGCGTGAGCTCCTATGGCCCAGAGCATGAACTGTGAGACGTGAAGCATGAGGCGTGAGCTCCTATGGCCCAGAGCATGAACTGTGAGACGCGAAGCGTGAGGCGTGAGATGTGAGACATCAGTTTCTATGGCCCGGCAGCCTAATTCTCTTCAGTTCTTTCCCTTGAATTTCGATCAACGGTGATCGACGGTTTTCTTCCTGGCTTTATGGTAATTAAAAGAATTTTTTGTTATCTGAAGCAGTATACCGCCTAAAAAACCCGAAATTGACACACATCATCACAAAAATATTATCATTTTAGAAACAATGCGCAGAATGTTACGAAACAAAGAACGTCCGTCATGCAAAATGCAAAAATCTCAAAAACTGTTGAGAGTTTTAAACGACCAGAGAGAGAGAGAGAGAGAGAGAGAGAGAGAGAGAGAGAGAGATGTTGTTTTTTGCCTAGTCGACTGCAAGGGCCCATATCAAGGCTGTCACCGCGTTGGAGTCAAACTCACAAAACGAAACTCGGCTCAGGTTGTTTCTGACGGCTCTGCCGGACCAATCGAAAGGAATTTTACAGAACGCGGCCAATCACGTACCACAACACATACATTGCTATTCTAACAAATGGTAAAGACAAATGAAAATCAAGGACGAAGTTCGAGCAATCTAGTCTTTCAATTCCGCTTTGAAATCCATGTCGTCCTCGATGCAACGAAACAAATGCTTTTGTGTGTACTTCTGGAATAAATTCGTTTAAACCAACGAAACAAATGGAGTCTTGAAGAGCCTGAAATCTGTGTTAGTTTTCGGTCAGTAATTTGTCTCCCGTGCACTGAAAATAGTATCGGCCTCTGATTGGGTAGGAAGAGCCGTCGTCATGTTCACGCTCGACTAGCAAAATTTTAGTGTGTGACTAAAGCTCACATCCCTGAACACGCCTTTCCATCCCCTTCTCTCCACCGCCCCCCCCCCCCCCCCCCCCCGCCTCACCCCTCCTCTCGTCCACACACGCACACACCTTCATGTAGGCCGCGTCATGTCCACATAAAACATAAATCGACGACTAAGCAACTGAACAATGCCGTTCTGGCGAGAACACGCCGTCAACCACAAAACTGTACTAAAGTGGGTGCTTGAGAAACACACACACACACACACACACACACACACACACACAACACACATCAACTGCTTCTGAGTCGAGGATCAAGTCATGTCAATGCTGGTCAACGTCCGGCTGACCTCGGAGGTCGCAGGAAAGTGAAACAGGGACAAGGACAGAGAAGGAGGGAAAGGGAGGGAGGGGGTTAACGTAGGGGGGAGGGAGTGCGAGGGACGCATGGATGAACAGACATTGACGTGTGCATCATGCACAACTTGGGAAAAAAAATGCATGAACATTTTACTGCTGCTTAAAACTTCGGTCTTTTTACGGAGACCAGAAACACGGAAATGGTGAATTAAAGCTTGACACCTGCCAGCGAGACATAAGCGTTTGCCTGCGTTTTATTAGACCCCTTACATTCTCTCTCTCTCTCTCTCTCTCTCTCTCTCTCTCTCTCTCTCTCTCTCTCTCTCCTTTGTTTAAGCACATAACACGTTAACAATGTGAACGCGCTAAGCCACGAACACACAGAGGCACAATCGGACACAAAACAACAACAAAAGCAATAGCAAATAAAAAAACATAAACACACACACAAATTTCCATTACACACATTGGAATGAAATCGAATCACGATAAGCATATTACGAATAAGTCCGTGAAGCTCAAACTCACCCATTCCTCCTCTCTCCTTCCCGTTTTTGGCTGAAAGAAGAACCCCCCCCCCCAACCTTCCCTTTCCCATTCCGTACAATAACATATTCAGACAACATAGTTGTCCGTGAAATCAATGATGACATATAAACTCTAGTGAGAAAAGAAAGCAACAGGTGCGTTTTACGAGATGTCACATAGTTTCAGTGGAAATGAGCAGAAAAGACGTAGGAGTATTTCTCACAACACCTGTCTCGATAGCTGGAGCAGAAGGGCGAGATGATGACCAAAGAATACGTGCGCGCACGCGTGTGCATGCACCCCTCCTCCCCCCTTCCACCACACACACACACACAGGCGCACACACTCACACTTTGCATTTCCTCCTCAAATGCACGTAACTAACCATCCCGTTGATGTAGGGGGCAGGACGGTGTAATGAGGCATTCGTGTCATTTTTTTTTTTCAGGTCATACCCAAGAAGACAGAGGCGTTAGTCCATCCGTCCACGCTGTCTCGCCCGGACATTTTCTTTTCCGGACTGTCTCGCTTGGGATGACACTGAACATCAAACTGACGACGTTTTAAAGCGTTTACAATACAGAGGAACGAGATGGGGAAGCAGGTTGGTGGGGGCGGGGTGGGGGGGGTGGGGGTGGGCATGAGAAAAAATGAGCACGTCAAAATTGATACTTTGCACACGAAATGTATCTCGCAAATGACAGTCTGCCGTATCGCTTCTGCTCTCTCTCTCTCTCTCTGGACACGAAATGTATTTCGCGTATGTTACTCTCTCTCTCTCTCTCTCTCTGTGTGTGTGCCACGAAATGTATTTCACATGTCTCTCTCCCTTTCTCTCTCCCCCCCTCTCTCTCTCTCCTGCATGCACACGCACACACAAACCATTTTAACAGGGACATTTCTCCAGTTCGAATTCTAATCAGCTGATTGTCAACTCATAACGTCTACAGCCAGCCTGTCCGTGGTGTGGCCCATCAGGGCTAGTTGTCAAGCACTGAAAATACACACACACACACACACACACACACACACACACACACACACACACACACAAAGCAAACACACAGTGTATTTGAGCTCTGCAAATGTCAACGGGCTTTAAAAAAATCCCGAAAAAAAAATCAAATTTTGATGCTGAACTTGCTCACATTCTCCGTCTTTAAACAGTGGGCCCAGCAGAACAAAGCAAGTTGATACAACATGCAAACAGTCTTCAAACGGCATCTGAGGTATCCTGCTGGACATACTACGTGCCTCTTTCCTCCTGTGAAAACTGCTTCCTAACTTCTCGATCAGTGATCGTTTGAGAGATGGGACAATAAGCTTTTCATGAGGTTGGGGCGTATCCCAAACACGTGACCGCGGCTCTCTTATTGTGGCACTACAGTGTCGAATGCCTGACGACTGTCCGGGAAATTGTGATTTCTTCCAATGATCGTAGCAATGGTTTCGGTTAACTTGTGGACAAGGCCGCCTTGACAGGCACCGGGGAAACTTACTTCCGGTCATGACGTTTAAGGGTATGGACGCGGGAGAGTGTCAATCTTCTTGCTGAAGTTGATCCAATGTTCGGACACACACACACACACACACACACACACACACACACACGAGGTTTACAAACCAGACCTGTTTAAATACCTAAAGATAGTGTCAATCCTAATGCGTTATGTGTGTTGAATATCACAGTGTATAAAATTATGACAAGAAGTCTTTTCATCGCTGAAAACGAGCCAAAATGCAAACACGCAGAACCCATTTCTGGAAGCAAGGAACGAAACGTACCTGTGTGAAATGATGCGAGCAAGTCGTTGCTCTGCCTGGCATGACCAGGTCACTGATATGATCGATCTTGAGATTGGCCGATCGCGCTTTTCTCGAATCCACTTTGAACTGTTATGACCGTGGTAGCAGAAGCTGAAGAGGCATCTCGCATCTAAATGAAGTTTTCTTCCAACGGATCAGTATGAGGGCTCTAGACCAACTTTCTGACAGTATTGACTTCAGAACCACTGAGGGTACTTGAGAAGGTGACACATTAGTCTACTGAGCTTTTGTACCAGCATTTACCATTGAATTTTCTCCCTTTGTTTGGTATTTTAGCAATGGAAAGGTCACTGTTGCCTTGTGCGCCGTGCAATCAAGAAGGGTACAGGAAGGACCCCTAGCCTGTCAAACTTCAGCTCGGACAGTTTTCGATTTCACTGACATAACGCCCATGGTCTGAGAACCGGAAGTAAGTTTCCCTCACGCACACCAGCCCACACCTATCCTGAACATATTGCGCACTGAAACCAGAACGCTTCTCTCCCTCCCCTACCCCCCCCCCCCCCCCTCCCAACTCCCTCTCGTCCCAAATACTGCTGCCTCACTTCTACCCAGTGGACAAGCTCGCCGTTGAAGATTGATGCCGTGATTCAGACAAGAACTACACACATCGTCACGCTGCCGGTCCACGACCTTCTTCTTTCGTGTCCTGCTCTCTTGCCTTCCGTTCTGTTGATACTGTCACTCCCGCTCCACTCCGATTTCTCTCTATACGCAGCAACGCCCGGTCATCTTGCGTCTAGCCTGCACTGTCAGTGCACAGGGAGTGTGTCGCCGCCATAGGGCACCCCACAAGAGGAGACACTGCCGCTACTCTACAGAGAAATCAGTTATCCTTCGTCGTTGTTCCACGGCTAGATCTCCGATGTGTACAGCTGGTGAGATCTCATTCGTTGCAGACCGTTTACCATGGCCGCGTTCTGTTTTCGGGGATAATGCCTAAAGAGGAAGTCAGCGTATGTCCATGTGGATCGGTGTGTTGTGTGCGAGTGTGAAGGTGAGTGAGTTGGAGCGCGCGCGCGCGCGTGTCTGAGGGCACTGTGTGTGTGTGTGTGTGTGTGTGTGTGTGTGTGTGTGTGTGTGTGTGTGTGTGTGTGTGTGTGTGTGTGTGTACGTGCGCGCGTGTGTATTGAGAGAAAGAGAGAAAGAGAGAGAGAGAGAGAGAGAGAGAGAGAGAGAGAGAGACAGAGAGAGAGAGTTTTGCGTGTGTGTGTGTGCGTATTTTGTGTGTGTGTTCAGAGAGAGAGAGAGAGAGAGAGAGAAGGGAGGCACGAGGAGAGAGAGGGAGAGAGAGAGAGAGAGAGAGAGAGAGAGAGAGAGAGGGGGTGTGTGTGTGTGTGTGCTTGCGTGTGTGCATTGTGTGGTTGTGTTTTTAGAGAGAGAGAGAGAAGAGAAGGGAGAGAGAGAGAGAGAGAGAGAGAGAGAGAGAGAGAGAGAGAGAGAGAGTGTGTGTGTGTGTGTGAGAGAGAGAGAGAGAGAGAGTGAGAGAGAGAGAGCGAGAGAGTGTGTGTGTGTGTGTGTGTGTGAGATTGAGAGAGAAAGAAAAGAGAGAGAGAGAGGAGAGAGAGAGAGAGAGAAGTGAAGAGAGAGAGAGAGAGAGAGACAGAGAGAGAGAGAGAGAGAGAGAGAGAGAGAGAGAGAGAGAGAGAGTGCGTACGTGAGTGCATATGTGTGTATGTGCGTGCGTGTGTGTGCGTGCATGCGTGCGTGCGTGCGTGCGTGCGAGAGAGAGAGAGAGAGAGAGTGTGTGTGTGTTGTGGTGTGTTGTGTGAGAGAGAGAGAGAGAGAGAGAGAGAGAGAGAGAGAGAGAGTGTGTGTGTGTGTGTGTGTGAAGAGTGAGACGAGAGAGAGAGAGAGAGAGAGAGAGAGAGGGAGAGAGAGAGAGTGTGCGTACGTGAGTGCATGTGTGTATGTGCGTGTGTGTGCGTGCATGCGTGCGTGCGTGCGTGCGTGTGTGTGTGTGTGTGTTTCCGTGCGTATGTATATGGTTCCCATCCAACCGATGGCTTCCTCTTCTACTGAGGATTAAAAGGGATTTCATGCGCATGCCCGTGTTTCTTGCCTTTCTTTTCTTTTTTTTTTCCCCTTATGCCTGCTTTCACACCTGGACCTCAGCGTAAGAAAACTTTGGGCGGGGGATGTCTGTGCACAAGCTCCATAGTGAAAGTCTCCCCCTGACCTAGCGAGCAATGAACTCCGTACCCTCGGATAAAGGGGGCCATGGTTTGTCCCACAAGGCCGCCCGGGCCCCGGGCAGCTAAGAATACTGCGTGACTGACAAACCCAGTCTCTGAACGTAACAGGCGAAGAGAGATGGTAGAAGCGATCGTGATGATGTGGTGAGGATGATTCTTGACAGCCGCTGAACACAACGTGGATGTACAGTATCCTGTCTGCCCTTCTTTCTCCTTTCCCGTTAGAAGAAGACGAAGAAAGAGAGAGAGGAGGAGGAGGAGGAAGAAGAAGAAGAGGAGGAGGAGGAGGAGGAGGAGGAGGAGGAGGAGGAGGAGGGGGATAAAAGAGAAGAAGAAGAAG
Organism: Conus betulinus; assembly: GCA_016801955.1. NCBI lineage: Eukaryota > Metazoa > Mollusca > Gastropoda > Neogastropoda > Conidae > Conus > Conus betulinus. The sequence continues at coordinate 91,869 of JADBJO010002827.1, read as the reverse complement.
AAGAAGAAGAAGAAGAAGATAACACTGTCGAGCTAACATATGGATGTACCCGTTCATGTCATATAGGAACACATCACCAATAGTGACCCTAAACTTGATGGCCGCAGGTAATGGTCACAAGAGACATAGTGGTCCACTTTCGCGTTACTGTTCATTTGAAGACGGGCTTTGAGACAAAAATGAAGTGTGTGTGTGTGTGTGTGTGTGTGTGCGCGTGCGTGCGCGTGCGTGCGTGCGTGCGCACTTGTGTGTGTGTGTGTGTGTGTGTGTGTGTGTGTGTGTGTGTGTGTGTGTGTGTGTGTGTGTGTGCACGCGCGTGGGCGCGCGCGATGCGGTTGCGTGAGAAAGCAAACAAACAATCAAACATCCTAAAACTGTTCCTTCTTGAACCCGACACTTAACCAAGGGGAAGGTAATAATGACCCTGTGATGTCGAACAAGTCCAAAGGTTAGTCATCAGTCGGTCCAATTCGCATCCAAACCTGTCAATTCGTCTGCACCTGGAACCAATGTTCACGGACACACAGAACACCACCCACACACACGTATACACGCCGCAGGTTTGAGGCATCGTCCCTGCGGTAAGTTGTCAGCATGCCTGTTTTCCCCCGCGGTGAGGTATAAGGGGGTGCTTTGCCGACATGCCATCTTTGGTCCTTGATCCATACGTGGCTGTGCAATCTCCCTGACCACTCTCGGCGAAGCAGAGAAACGTCCTCAACACAGTTGTCCTTAGAAATCGACCCTCTTTCCCCACCCATCCCTGTCAGTCTGACAGCAAATTCAGCGCACACCCTCGCCGCGCGCGCCACACCTACACACAGAAACTGAGATCAGCGAATGAATCGTTTTTTTTTCTTGCACACAAACCCAGTTTTCACACACGCGTTTTTTCGCCGTTCAGATTGTCTTAGAGCTCTGAAGAACAGCGAGTATAAATGATGTGATTTACAGTAGGTCATCGGTGACGGTTCTTGGCTCAAACTGCCCTGTCCAACACCCCTCGTGTCCACCGGACCATGACCATGACGGTCGGTCAAGCTCCGATTCCCTGTAGTCCAGCACTGCAAGCATGCGATGCAAGGTAAGTGTCCTTCCCCCACGGCACAAAACCAGCTGTTTCCGGCAACTCTGCCCTTGTCTCCCGGCTTAGGAAGGGTTGAGCAGCCCTGTACCCGATCCCCAAAGCTGCGAAGCATCCGTTGAATTTCTTTAACAGGGGGCCGTGCTGGAAAATTGTGTCAACTGGTCCAACTCGTGTTGGTTGCGGTGCGCTGTCCTAAGTCACTGCTCATGATTTCTCTCCCCTTCCCATGATTTCTCTCCCTTCCCATGGTTTCTCTCCCTTTTCTGCAATGTTGTCAGTCCATCACTTTTTCTTCCTGTCTCGCCCTCTATCCATAAGTGTGTGTGTACGATTTATGGATCAAACAAAACAAAAATAAACACAACAAGAAAAAAAAAAGGTCACTGGAAAAGAGTGAGTCTCCGCAATTCGGTACCCGTTTCATGTCACTTTTACGTCACGTGCCACACGTGTCTACTGCCTTGTGGGGAGTATGGGGAACTCTGTGATCATGATTGTCGCCACATCCATGCAGTTCGTTTCCTGGAAACATGCAAATTGATCGTCATCGCTGCTGTCCTTTTTCAGTGCTGCTGACACGCGATTCAGCACAGAACGAAACGTAGAAACGATGTGATCCTGGCGATACCTACGCCGCAGAAGAACGCTTGAACCTCCCGGCGAAGAACGTACCTCACCAATCTCTGTTTCCCCAGCAAAATACCACAAAATCCTTATTTCCTGGAATGACGCTCTACTTCAATGGGATTTCCACACATGTCACGCACTAGCTCGAACAATCTCGTGCTTCTGTTCTGTTTTTGTTTTGCTGCCTCATCGTCCACGACACTCAACAGCATCGCCCCTCACGGATTTCACGTACCGGCTCCTGTATCATGTCACTGGTGCTCCCTCGGATTT
>JADBJO010002827.1:79882-84882 GCA_016801955.1 Conus betulinus | reverse complement strand
CAGGATTTTTTTTTTTTTTCAAGGTTGTATCCACACACTGAACCTAGATTTAAAGGCTCATCCAAAAGTGTTGGATCATCATGTACACTGGGTTTTTCATTAAAGGGTTTTTGTTTTGCCTATGTCACATATCATAATTAAAAGACTTGTTTTGCCTGTGTCCACATATCACCATTAGGACTTGTTTTGCCGATGTCATATATCATCATTAAAAGACTGATTTTGCCTACGTCACATATCATCATTAAAAGACTGATTTTGCCTACGTCACATATCATCATTAAAAGACTGGTTTTGCCTATGTCACATATCACCATTAAAAGATTGGTTTTTGCCTATGCCACATATCATCATGAAAAGACTTACTTTGCTTATGTCACATATTCATCATGAAAAGACTTGTTTTGCCTTTGTCACATATCATATTTAAAAGACTTGTTTTGCCTATGTCACATATCACCATTAAAAGATTGGTTTTGCCTATGCCACATATCATCATGAAAAGACTTACTTTTGCCTATGTCACATATTATCATGAAAAGACTTGTTTTGCCTGTGTCACATACCATCATTAAAAGCCTTGTTTTGCCTATGTCACATATCACCATTAAAAGGCTTGTTTTGCCTATGTCACATATGATTAAAAGACTTGTTTCCCTAAGTCACATATCATCATTAAAGACTTGTTTTGTCTATGTCACACATCATAATTAAAAGACTGGTTTTGCCTACGTCACATATCATCATTAAAGGCTTGTTTTGCCTTTGTCACGAATTCCAGGAACGGGAAAATATCTGCCACAGTTAACTCTTTTCGCTCCTCACGGCGTGTTGGGGCAACAAGGTTTTTCTTTCTGTTAACTCCTGCAAGACGTGTCTCACCAGTATGAAAAGCAGTGAACATTTTCGTTTTCACGTCATGATGATGGTTTTCTGCGAGGGATGATTAACTGGACTGTCTTTTCTTTTTTCTTTTCTAAACGAAAACATTATCGCCGCTTTTTCTTTTTTTTTTTTTTCATGCTGATGCTAACCTCTCTACGCTAGCAAGCTCTCATACTTTCTAAGCTACCAAGCTCTCATGCGGCGATTTTCAACGAATGTTGGTACAAAAAAAAAAAAAAAAAAAAATTCGTCCTCAAATCCCTTTCTCACCCTTTCTCTCTGTTTCTCTATCGGACAGAGAGAGAGAGAGAGAGAGAGAGAGAGAGAGAGAGAGAGAGAGAGAGAGAGAGAGAGAGAGACTCGGGTTTGATCGTCAGAACAAGAATTAAGGAAACAGAGGGAATCTGCATATAATTATGGCGCAAACAATACACACGAAAACATCCAACCAAGCACATACCCCCGCCTCCCCCTCATTTTGTCTCTGTCTCTCTCTCTTTCTTTCTTCCTCTCGGTCCCCCGTTCACGTTCCACTCCCCCCCCCCCCCCCCCCCCCCCCCTCATCAGAATAAGCATGAGAACAGAGAACTTCAGAGGGAAAGAAGAGGAACCCAAACCCACACTTAAACCTTTTGGAAGATGCGATACCCCGCCATTTTCGCATGTGATCTCAGGTTTATGGCTCGTGCGGACATTTTATTCTCGCTCTCCTTTACTGTCATCGGAATTTTCTGACGGCTGGTTTTCACAGACGAGCAGCGTGCATGTGACGCAAAACTAACGGAGCGGAAGCTGCCCGAATTGGTAGTGTCCCCAAGCGTGAACTCATGTCTGTTTATTCAGTCAGCCGTAGCTCTCATTACTTCCTGCAAACGTCTTTTTTTTTCCTACTTTCATTTGTATTCTTATCGTTTATCTTTAAACTGTGCACACCAGACGTTAACAATAGCGGAAATTGTGGTGCATTGTCATATGCGTAAACAACATGAAGGTCAGCGGGGATTTTATAAGGATACTACGCATATACGTGCAGCTTCTTTCCATAACTTAAACACACACACACACACACACACACACACACACACACACACACACACACACACACACACACACACAGACGGAGAGAGAGAGAGAGAGAGAGAGAGAGAGAGAGAGAGGAGAGAGAGAGAGAGAGAGAGAGAGAGAGAGAGAGAGAGAGAGAGACAGACAGACACACACACACACACACGCACACACACACACACACACACACACACACACACACACACAGAATAAAAATAATGAAATCGCCCACACTCGTAAGTACAAACAAACGTACACGTACGAGCTCATGTACACACACAAGGCAGAGAGAATGTGAGTACGACAACGTAAAATATGCCCTTGCATGTGTGTGCGTATACGTGTGCTCGTGTGCATGCGTGCATACGTGCGCACGTGTGTGTGTGTGTGTGTGTGTGTGTGTGTGTGTGTGTGTGTGTGTGTGTGTGTGTGTGTGTGTGTGTGTGCGTGCGTGCGCCGTGCGTGCGTGCGTGCGTGCGTGCGTGCGTGCGTGTGTGTGTGTGAGAGTGAGAGAGAGAGAGAGAGAGAGAGAGAGAGAGAGAGAGAGAGAGAGAGAGAGAGAGAGAGAGAGAGAGAGAGTCTCGATAAGAAACGAAAAGAGAATGAGACAGAACCTTGAGTCAGAGACAGAGAGATTAAAAACAATAACAAACAAACAAACAAAAAAAAAAAAACAACGAAAAAAATGAAGAAAGAAAACAGGCAGACAGAGGCGACACCCTACCTGAATGGAGTTGAAGAACATCTCAAAGTACAACTTCACCACCCTCGGTGCGTTCGTCCACGTCGTTGGGGAGGCCGAGAAACACGATGTAATGCACCCCGAACAGGGGGATCAGCACCAGGGTGGATTTGGCCAGTTTCCTGGGGAGCAGAGGTTTACTGTTAGGATCACCATCATCGTCATCATCATCATTATTATCATCATCATCATCATCATCATCATCATCATCATCATCATCATCAACAATACCTCGGCGTCCCAGGATGCACACTGAACACGAAGATTGGGACCACACTGGATTTAGCAAGTATCCTGGGTAACAGATCACCGTTAAGATCATCATCATCATCATCATCATCATCATCATCATCATCACAAATCAACATCATCATCATCACCGTCATTTTTACCATTATCATCATCATCAACAACATTACTGGCATATCCCAGAATCACGACATAATGCACCCCGAAGAGAGAAATGGGACAGGGTGGATTCGGCCACTTCTTCAGCGTTCCGCTATCTGGTAGCGTGTGAACTCGTTCTACCCTGTTAGGATACTCATACTATACTCGAGAGTATAGTCAGTTCACTCCGACTTCGTTGAGTGCAGAAATTTGTTGGAAAAGGTTGTGGAAAAAGATAGATAAAAATATGGGTAGACAGAAAGGACAGTAGACGACAGTACAGCAAAGGAGGAGACAGAGTTACTGAGAGCGAAAGGAAAAGGGGACGTTACTAGCACATAATGTCCAGAAGGAGGGGGACTATCTGTACAAAAGACCACTCGGTATCCCCCATCGGGCAGATTCGGCCACTGCCTTGGGGAACGGAAGACTGATCCAGCTGTGGTTATCACCGTCACCATCATCTCCTTCGCCAGCATCCCAACCATTGGACAGACCCAGGAACACGATATGTGCATGGGGATCAGGCCGGGGTGGATTCGACCAGGGTCGCAAGGAACAGTTCATCGCCATGGATGTCACCATCATCATCTCATTCACCTCAATGGGTTGCCCCAGGAACAGAATGTTAGGCAGACTACCGGGAGGTTCAGGCCCAGGGTGGTTTAGGCTAGCTTTCTGGTGAGTGGGAGTTAGAGGTCATGTTTGTCATGATCATCAGCACCATAGTTATCTCCCCCCTGCCTGCTCCTCCTCCCCGTCATTATCACAAGCAGCAACAACAGCGTCAACATCAGGGGGCACTCCCGGGAACACGGAGATGTGCACCAGGAACACGATATTTTCAAATGATGGCGGATACAATCCGGTGGGGTCCAGTTTCCAGGATAACTGCCACCACCCCCCACCCTTCCCCTAAAAGCCCCTACATAGTTGTGGTCGTTACCAGCGTTGTCGTCATCTCCACCACTAAGATTAGACCACATGCCAGGTTAAAAAGCACCCCACCCCCCCGTCCTCTTCCTTTCCCTTAAACACACACACACACACACACACACACACACACACGCGCGCGCGCGCGCGCACACACACACACACACACACACACACACACACACACACACACACACACACACACACACATCATAATAGCTTCGATGAAAGTGCCGTAATCTCAGTGTCTTTGAAACACCAGTGTGAACTGCGTCCTATTTTGGAAACTTTTCTTTTGAGCTGATTTGATTAAAAAAAAATAATAAAAAAAAAAAAAAAAAAAACGGCTGCCGAATCTGTCTTCGGCACAGCGTACATTTACGCCTTGAATTCTCAAAATTCAAGCACTTTGTTGACACTGTCCCTTCAAACTATTCTCTAAATGCGACAAGACAAGACAAGACAAGACAAAACAAGACAAGACAAGACAAGACAAGACAGGGCACTTTGTCATCAAGGTTAGTTGATAAGCAAGCTTACATTTCTTTTTTCCGCCCCATCCGGCCTTCGCCAAATACACGGATAAATGAAATGTACATAAAGATTAAACAGAGACATTAATAACTAACAGATAATTATTCATTTTTTGTTTGAATAGGAGACAAGGTGCACAAAGAAGGAATACACGAAGAAGAGATTTATGCGTCCGCCCACACATTTTTTCCGTCCTTACACATCCACCCTTTCAATCCAATCCTATTACGCAAACACCTAAACTCATGTACACAAAATGCCCATGAGAGAGAGAGAGAGAGAGAGAGAGAGAGAGAGAGAGAGAGAGAGAGAGAGAGAGAGAGAGAGAGAGAGAGAGATCATTTGTTTCCCCAACTGTCTGACAGACAAACAACTAGCATGGACAAACAACAAACACACACACGAACATCAAAAGCAATATCTTGCCTCCACAGACTTATTACGCTGCGGCGCG
>JADBJO010002827.1:57382-69882 GCA_016801955.1 Conus betulinus | reverse complement strand
AAAAAACGATGTAAAAAACTGCTTAACATTTCCAACACCTTGACTTAATCATACAAAACCAAAACCATATTTAAAAAGACAAATACGTACTTTACTAACCTAACTGTCTTTTCCTCTAGCATCAAGACCATAATTATAACATGTTATAAGCTTTGCATGGTAATATGTGGTGTTCCACATGAAGTAAATTCAGCCAAGCAGCAGACAGAGAGAGAGAGAGAGAGAGAGAGAGAGAGAGAGAGAGAGAGAGAGAGAGAGAGAGAGAGAGAGAGAGAGAGAGAGAGAGAATCAATGTACAGACGGAAAGATAGACATACATGTGTACATGTGCATGTACGTGTGTGTGCGCGCGCGCATATGTGCCTGCGCACGTGCATTTCAGTTCGTGCGTACATGCGTGCGTGTATGCATGTGTTGTGTATGTGTGTGTGTGTGTGTGTGTGTGTGTGTGTGCGTGCGTGCATGCGTGCGTGCGTGCGTGCGTGCGTGCGTGCGTGCGTGTGTGTGTGTGTGTGGCTTATGTCGGAATCTTTTGGGCTAAAAGGTATCTCAACCTCCACTCTTTCCTACTGCAAATATACAAAAAGGCTAAGTTCCACATGCCAATTCCTTTATTGTTTTGATAAAGAATCACTGTCATTGTCTTGTGTGTGTGTGAGTGAGTGAGTGTGTGTGTGTGTGTGTGTGTGTGTGTGTGTGTGTGTGTGTGTGTGTGTGTGTGTGTGTGTTGTGTGTGTGTGTGTGTGCCTATTCTTTAGTTGCCCTTATAAAACGTGGAGAGAGTTACACAACACTTATGAAGAGGAGACAACAGACAGTAAGATGAAGAGAGGTGAGAGGAGAAAATGAGGGGGGGGGGAGAGAGAAAAGAGAGAGAGAGAGAGAGAGAGAGAGAGAGAGAGAGAGAGAGAGAGAGAGAGATGATGAGAGAGAGAGAGAGAGAGAGAGAGAGAGAGAGAGAGAGAGAGAGAGAGAGAATTTCATAGCCTAGCCAGCTGCATGTCCTTTTCAGGGCCAGAGTGGGAAGAAAGGATTCAAACAGACCACTAAGTTCGACATTCGGTCTGTTTTCTCAGACATTGGAAAACAAAGCGTTCAGGGGGGAACTGTACAAACAAGCTAACAAACATCCATATAACCCTTTCAACACGTGGGCACAGGAATGTATGCTCCATAATATCGGAGGCTGAGCCTGTTAGTGACCAGGCAAGCCTCACGTCAGCTCTGACAGGATTGAGGACATGCCCAAGTAGACCGGGGGATAGATGGTTCACAGTGTATCATGTCTTGTAACAAGTGTTGTCGGCACTGCACTGCAAAGAAAGGAAGAGGAGATGTGAAGTGTAGACCAAGCCACTGAGAATTTAAAACTTACACACGAAGTAACGCCTCTCCTCTCGGTTCCTTTGCTGAAAAATGGAAGCGCAGGGCGGTGTGCAACGACAGAAAAGTGAAAGCATGCTACATGTCATTGTACTTTTTTTTTTCAAAGCAGGTTTTTATCCCTGGCCGCTCTTTTGTCATATTGATATAACAATGTCTGAAAACGTTTGATCATTCATACTTGATTTCATTGCACTTTTTTTTTTTCAAAAGCAGTTTTCCTACTCCTTGCCACTCTTTTCGTCATATTGATATAAAAATGTGTAATCATTCATGCTAGATTTCATTTTACTTTTTTTCAAAAACAATTTCGCTATGCCTTGCCACTCTTTTGTCAAATTGATACAAAATGTCAGAAATGTGTCATTAGTATCATTCATCCCGACTCTTCTTTAAGTCAACAGTTTTGTTTGAGAAGTGCTAAAAACTGTGGGGCAAAAAGAGAACTGATGTGACCTTTAATAATTTTAGATTCCTTTCTTTTTTTTGTAGTAATTCTTTTCAATTCTTCAGTCACCTTATTACCAAAAGTGTGCAAATGTGTCTCAAGACTTTTAATACTTCAGTGTGTTATGTCTCATCTCAGCGTGCAAAAGCTACTTTTCATATCGATCCCCCTCGGTCATGAAAAAAATAACAGGATATAAAGAAATGTAGTTAGAATCCCCACTGGGTTTACTCCCCTCCCCACACTGAAATGACCGTCTTTCAGGAAAAGCAGCTTGTTTTGTTCATACAGCTCGGTTCTCTGATGCGATTTCACCAGAGTATGATCCCTTCTATCCACACAAACTTCCCACAACTCAGTTTGTTTTACATCCTCTTCCGTCCGTCGGTCTTCGGCAAAACTAGGTCACAATATCAGGTATGAAAAGAGTTTGGTTGGCTCAATACAAGCCGCAAACCGAACGTGGCAAAACGTGTTATTGTTACCATGGCAACTGACCCGCTTGTTGCCAAAGCAACAACCCGATCAGAACAGCTTTTTTTTTTTTTCCTTGTACTTCTTCTTCTTGGCGTCTCCGCTCCGTCGCATTGTCCACAACCTGAACTCTCTCAGCAAACGCGGCATAAGCAAGCATATTTGCTGTCTACTTCCTCATTACCTCAAACAGCATACTCGTTTTGGTCGACCACTGACGGATGTTACGGCATTTTTCTTTCAGGTACCGTCGCACACTACCAACTAAAATCGTTAACTTATGAACTAAAATGCCCCCCCCCCCCCCCCCCCCCCCCCCCCCCCCCGCGCGCGCTGAAAGGAAGGTTAACAAGTTCCTTCTCTTTTACTCTATGCATTAACCGACTGAAGTTTTGAAGATGTATGCCTACCGCATTTTGAATCAGGGAGGAAGGTGGGGTTTTCGAATCGTTAGTTTTACTTTTTGTTAAACATATTTCTGTAGCAGCTGGTCGGGTTTTAAGGTTTGTCGGAGGGATTTTCTCACATTTTTATCATTTCATGATTTTCGAAAGGATTCAAAGTCCCTGAAAATTAACGAATAAGTAGGATAACATTTGTTCCAATGACGAAATAAATACACGCCTATAATTCCAAACGAATGCTGTTTACGGCACCGAATCGCCTGGCAGAAATGACAACACAGAGCACAAAGACCGAGGAAGGACACATCCTCTTGTTCGTTTTCTTTTTTTATTGTTCACGGTTCCTTGCTTCATTTAGGATTTCCTTTCGTTCCTGAAAAAGCGTTTTTCCAGGTTTCAAAGATTATGAGAGAGAGAGTTTCAAAGATTAAGGAGAGAGAGAGAGAGAGAGAGAGAGAGAGAGAGAGAGAGAGAGAGAGAGAGAGAGAGAGAGAATTAGAGGTACATTTCACACCGCAGATGAAAAATGTTTGCCATTTTGTGACGTGTGTAATAATGCCTTGTTAAGAAAAAGCGCTTCGTGGACCGTAATTAACACTATACAGATGAAAATTCACCCTACGCCTATCTCGCGCCGACATGGAGAAGATAAGTGATTGCTCGTTCTTCGTTTTCATTGTCCTGAATGTTTTTTCCATCTCACCTGAAGAAGACCTAAGGGGTCGAAACGCGTCGTGTTTTGCCTTGTAATTTGTTTGTCCATGTAAACCGGCAGATTTACATTAAATTCCGTTTAAAAATGTGTTTCAATGTCCACCGGCCGTCACCTCACTTTGAAACGAAAGTTCATAAACAGGGTAATGCCAAGCTTTGGAATTCTGATGCCTCCTCCAAAGCTCGTTAGCGACAGATCATGGCATCAGTAGTTCGCGGGCGCTTCAATGAATAACATATGTGCAATGTTATATCAGCCCTAAGGCTTTCAGTCATGCATTTTGGATCATTATGCTACATCAGCCTTAAGGCTTTCAATCATGCATTTTACATCTGGAACTGCGACACCAGTTAAAGCCAGTGAAAGATACATGCTTCTGATATCAACGAAAGTGACGCATTCGAAAGGAAAACGGTGGTCATGTTACTGGCGTATCAGAACAGAACGCGCACATGTAATTACTCGGGCTCTCTTGGTGATATCTTCTTTATATTCCTTGTGCTAGAAATCCAAGCCCCGGTCTAATTAGAGAGAGAGAGAGAGAGAGATGTCCAAACTCTTTTACGAAGCGTTGACAAGTGTGGCGGGGAAGACAACGTCAAAGTGGGGGGGGGGGGGGGGGGGGGGGACGTTGGTAAGGGTGGCGGCGGCAAGGTAAGGCAGTAAGAGGAAGTTTCGGCCGGGAAGAGGATGATGCGCTGATGAGAAGGGCAGGCGGTTTCATACCAACAGACTAGACGTAGATTCCGAAAGACAATATGACCATACTGCTCAACAACCCAGCGACGTGGGAAGCGACGGTTTGCGCCTTTCAGATGTTGCTGCCAGTCAGTGCCAGCCCGTGATGGACTACTGTCTTCAACGGCTGTTTCTGAAGTAAAGGGAGTGAATGACCAGGCTCCCCCCCCCCCCCCCCAACAATCGTTCTGCTGCTATTACTTCATTGTACTCAGAAAGTGCTTTCAGTTACTTTTTCTTTCTCATTTGCCCGACAGATCCATTTATGGAGTTTGCCTCGTATCTCTGCAGTTCTTCTACTTCTTCTTCTTCTTCTTCTTCTTCTCTCTCTCTCTCTCTCTCTCTCTCTCTCTCTCTCTCTCTCTCTCTCTCTCTCTCACACACACACACACACACACACACACACACACACACATACATACACAATTCGTTTGTCTCTCTCTCTTTAGAAATCCGTCTCTCTCCCCCCTCTCTCATCACACACATACACAGTCTTCTTTTCTCTCTCTCGCTTTAGAGGTCTGTCAGTCTCTCCTCCACTCACACACACACGAGGGGAAAAGAGGGGGAGGAGGAGGGGAACAAAGAGGGGGAAGGGGGTGGGAGATGAAGGAGGAAGGGGGGGGGGGGGGGGGAGGGAGGTGAAATTGTTGGTAGTAAGGGAACTCTCACATGTGTAGACTCATGAATATCCACACAAAGATCTTACAGATTTTGATACCTAACAATAAAATATATTATGTCATTCTATCCTGCTAACGTTGGATAACAGAATAATGTATCAAAACAATCTTATACTCATTACAAATATGCATAAAAATACATATACCTTACATCAAACCCATTCCATTGCATCATATTGTAATGCACGAATAGACATCAGTGCAGGCAAATGAATAATTATTTATCATGATAATAATAATAGGAAGAAGAAGAACGAGAAGAAAAAGAAGACGACGAAGAAAGAGAAGAAAAAAGAGGAAGAAAAAGAGGAGAGAGAAAATGAGAAAACCACGATTAAGCACAAGGGCAATCAAAACGAATCAAAACGAGAACAAGAAGAAACAAAAGGAGAAAGAGTAGGGGGGGGGGGGGGGGGGGGGGGGGGGGGGTGGGGGAGGAAGAGGGTGGAGAAATGGCAAAAAGGAGGAGGGAGAGAGAAAGTGGGGGGGGGGGGAGGGGGAGAGGGGGTGAGGGGGCAGGGGGAGAAAGGAAGGGGGGCAAGAAGGGGGGGAGGGGAGAGAGAGAGAAAAAAAACCGCGAGGGGAAAAAAAAAGAAGAGGGAGAAGAGAGAGAGAGAGAGAGAGAGAGAGAGAGAGAGAGAGAGAGAGAGAGAGAGAGGGGGGGGGGGGGGTTTTTAGGAAGACACAGAAGAAGATACAGAAGAAGCGCGAAGGAGAGAAGAAGCAACAGGAAAAGCAAATATGTAACTGATTTGAAAGGCTATAAATCAGTTTTATAATCTTACCTTGACTATTCTCAGCACACATCTAATTTTTTGTTCAAACAGAACGTTGAACACTCACAGTACAATAACACCATCAGGTAAAAACAATAGGATTAAAATGACAGGATTAAAATGAATTGGTTCTCAAATTGTTGGTTCCAAAACCTGCTGATAGATATATATATATATATATATATATATATATATATATATATATATATATAATAATATTCCAAGGAAATTCCAAGTACCGAGCACCATTCCAGGAACTTACAGAGCACTTGATATTGCAATGACTGCAAGGAATATTGAATTATAAACAAAGCTTGCTCTTATGTCTTAGATTGTAAAAATAGGGGAGTGACAAGCCTTCATCTCTGCAGTGGTAGATAATTCTGTCTAACTGACAGTATGTGCTTGAGTGGGTGAATGGGGAATTGAGAAGCATTTTTTTTATTCCCCAGTCACCCACTCAAGCACATACTGTCAGTTCGGCAGAATTATCTACCACTGCAGATATGAAGGCTTATCACTCCCCTATTTTTACAATCTAAGACATAAGAGCAACTTTGTTTATAATTCAATATGTATACACACACACACACACACACACACACACACACACACACACACACACACACACACACATATATATATACATGAATCGGTTCTCAAATTGTTGGTTCCAAAACCCTGCTGATATATATATATATATATATATATATATATATATATATATATATATATATCTGCATACATGTATGTATACACACACACACACACACACACACACACACACACACATATATATATATATATATATATATATATATATATATATATATATATATATATATATATATATATATATACACATATATGTATATTATCTATAAATGTCTCTGGGACTAAAATCAGTTTGTCCAAATTAGTAGATCCGTTAAAATGAAATCTGTGGAACTGTTGGTTTGGGGAAAAAAACAAACAAACAAACAAAACAAACAAACAAAAAAACACATGGAGCGGTGTATTTTGTTTAGGCAGCTGATAAAAGCCGTTGGCTAGAGTTCTCACTGAATAATAAAAGTTGGTGTTAAAATAGTTCAGCAGGGTTCAGAGCGTACGCTATACACACAATTGTTCTAGTTGGGGCGCGGGGGGATTTACAACGCACTGCGCCAGATCAGCTGTCCCTTCTCACTTTGGACAGGTCGGACACGTCGCGCCAGAGAATGGAGGAATGAATGAATGAATGAATAAACAAACACATAAATGAGACTGAAAGGCACCTCGTTCCAAACCACTGAGTTCAAGCTCGCTGCCTCAGAGACAATGCGCAACATGCAACATTTTTTTCTTTTCAAAACTGCCGTGACATTTTCAGTCAGGCTGAGATCATGCAACTCTCCGGGTTTCTCTGTGCCGCCCTCGGAATGGACACTGTCCGTCTCCACTGTTCTGTTACACTAGGTTTGTGGATAGAGGACCCATCGCCTGGCAGGAATGGGCACTGTCCGTCTCCACTGTTCCGTTACACTAGGTTTGTGGATAGAGGACCCATCGCCTGGCAGGAATGGGCACTGTCCGCCTCCACTGTTCCGTTACACTAGGTTTGTAAATGGAGGACCCATCACCTGGCAGGAACGATAACTGAAACAGATCTGTAATCATGGTGTTTCCAGTCCCTGAATATACTTCTTACGGTTCGTTATTGCATGGCATTTTTTTTCTTTTTCGTCCCCCAACGTCCAGTTTCTTCCACATCTTTTTTCAAGTTCTTTCATTTTGTTCTTTTGTGTGGGTCCTCCATCCTCCCCCCCCCCCCCATCCCCCCACTTTTTTCTGCTTTATCAACTCTCATTCATCTTGAAATATGTATGTTATTTTACCGATGGACACTCTCATGTGAACTTCAGTGTTTTTGGCGTTTGATACAGAGCGTCTGGGTTTATTAATGTGCTAATATTTTGTTGCACTGACACATTCATTCTCTTTGTTGCAACCAAGAAAAAGAAAATGAGACAAAGAAGGAAGGAAAGACAGACAGCCAGACAGACAGACAGAGAAACAAAGACGGAAAGAAAGGAAGGAATAAAGAAAGAAGAGGAAGAGCGAAAGGAGACAAAAACGAAAAAGAATTGGCAGCTGTGTAAAAGCAAACAAAATAACGAAACACACAGTCGTTTAGTGAATATGAAACACAATAAGCTACAGGCCTAGATATGTCCAGGTTGAATACATTTACAAGATTTAAATTCCCCTTTGCCTCTTCCGTTCTCTCTTGTGTGTCCGAACGTTCCCCAAAAGCCTTCGAAAACATCCAAGAAAAACCGTAGGAACGAGCGAACAAGGAACGAACGAATAAAACAGTTTGTGTAATAACGAATACAAGTAGTCTCGCACCTCCAAGTTTGCCAGTGACTTTATCCTTCTAGTGAAAAAAAGGAAACAACTACAAGAAAGACGTGAGGAAAGACCGAAACCGAGACAACAAGAATAAATGTATATATATAATAAGTGTATATATATATATATATACATGTACGCATACATACATGCGTGTGCGTGTGTGTGTGTGTGTGTGTGTGTGTGTGTGTGTGTGTGTGTGTGTTTATGCGCGTGTGTGCATGTGTGTGTGTGTGTGTGTGTGTGTGTGTGTTGTGTGTGTGTGTGTGTGTGTGTGTGTGTGTGTGTGTGTGTGTGTGTGTGTGTGTGAGGAGGGGGGGGGGGGGGGGTAGGAGGTTGGAAGACCACACACAAAAAGATCCCTTTCCTTGCAGTACGTCTACCCCAGGATGAAAAAAACCCCATAGTGAAAAACACAAAATGACTGCTATTTCACTGTTCACCACCATGAGTCTGACAATGTTTTTCACACGCGGCTGTGCGTCCTAATGATAAAAAAAAACAACCTGACGTCAACATTAATGTGCACTGCTAGGATTTGATCGGGAAGTTGTACGACAGAAATTTAATTTCACCTTCGACCTTCGAAAGAAAAGCCAGACATTCCCCCCCCACACCCAGCAATAGGAGCACCGTCTCCATTGTTCCATCCATCTAGCTGGCAGTCTTGATGTGGCCGGCTCTGGAATTAGGCAGACTGGAGTGTCAACAACGACAGATTGAAACCGTCGATATTATAATCGAGAAATACTGGTCCGTGGTTTAAGAAGGGACGAGAGTTCCCTCTTCCTTTTTCCTAACTATGATAGATGTCCGGGTTGTGGGGCAAGGTTGTCCACAGTTGAAAACAATCTCCGGCAGTTCTACTCTCTCTCTCTCTCTCTCTGTCACTTTCAGGTTGGTCTTTTTTTTGTAATAAGTCTTCTTTGTACATTCGTCCTCCTATTCTATTTTAAAGGATGAACAAAATAAAACAAAACAAAACAAACAGACAAACAAAACACACACACACACACACAAACAAATAACCAACAAGAACATCCTCTCTGCTTATTCGTGTTAGCTTCAACAGAAGTAATTGAATTTCTATTCTCTCTCTCGATTGCGGACGTGGAAACTGTGTTTTCATGATTTAGTACAAGAGTCGGCGGCAGCTGTTTGTGTGTGTGTGTGTGTGTGTCTCTCTCTCTCAACCCCACCCCTCCATCCTTTCTCGCTATTTTAATATTACCCCCCCCCCCCCCCTCTCATCAAATATTCTCTTTCTTCCTAGGTGTTGTTGTAAAGCTGTGGAAGTTGCAGCAGCAGTAGCGACAGCAAGAGCAGCTGGTTACAACAACATGGTAAGGCAACAGCAGCAGCAGAAGACACAGCAGCTGTGGTAGTATAGCCGTAGAAGTAATGGCAGAAGTAGCAGTATAATGGTAGTAGTAGTGGTGGGGATGGCAGTGGTGGTGTAGGTGATGGTGATGTGGTCGTGGTAATGGTCGATGTGGTAACAGTTTTCTATGATCGCTTGGAGAGTTTAATAGACCTATCTGAAAACAGAAGAGGAACTCTATGACTCTCATGGTGGCAGAGTAAACAGAAGAGGAACTCTGTGACTTTCAGGGTGGCAGAAACAAAAGTAAACACACACACACACACCAAACACGCACACGCACGCACAAACACACACACACACACACACACACACACACACACGCACACACACACACACACACACGCTCACACACACACACAACATACACACTAACCACTCCCTACTCCCCAACCCTTTCTCTCCCGTGGTTAAAACTAAACTAATACTTGTGCTTACCGTGGAAGTAAAAGTCTCCGTGGACACACAAACGTAATGAAGAGACGAAGAAATCTCTATGAACCTTAAACAGACCTTAACTAACTAACTCTCTCTCTCTCTCTCTCTCTCTCTCTCTCTCTCTCTCTCTCTCTCAATTTACGTGTCTGCACCAGGGTCAGCGAATGTAAAACCAACGTTTTCCGATGTTTTCCGTCAGTATAACCCTAATTTAATCCCTGCTCAAGCCACAAGAGTGGTGGGGTTGGGGGCTGAAGTTTAATGCTAACGTTTTCAATAACTGTCAGACCCTGTCTGGGGAGAAATAAAAGGTGCCAAGAACACGACTTCCGTCTGAGTCAACTTTCAGTGAGCGGGAAGTGGGCTGGGATGGTGGTGGAGGAGGGAGTGGATAGTTGTTTCGCTTTGTTTCGTTTTGTTTTTCGTTTGTTGAACGGATTCTAACGTCTGGTACACCAACGCAAGCACCTGCCCACCCTCTGTTGACTGATGGAACGGGAGACAGCGACCCCCCCCCCCCCACCACACACACACAGTCACAAAGCAAAAAAAAAAAAAAAAAAACATTACCGATGCACACCATGCTGTTTACCGATTTCCTGTCTGCAATTCGTGCCCTCGGGTGAATGGACCTATATCCTCTTTCCTTTCCTATCTTTCTTACTGATCCATACATCCATCTAAGCATTGGCTTGTTGACTTCACGACTTCATGATGGCCTTGTTCTGCTGTTTGGTCTACTTTCCCCTCAACTGGAAGCACAATGGTTCTGATTTCATGACGGCGGAATGTGGGCCAAGTGGATAGCACACTTTTCTAAAAAGGGAAGGGATCCCGGGTTGGTGGTTCGAGTATGACGCTGCGCGTTAGCCCCTCCAATCTCACAAGACCCTAACCTCTGGTCAGCTGTGTACGAGACTTTCGGTGGAGACAATAAACAGATGGTCCTGTACGCTGCATGTACTTTGCGCACGTTAGAAAAGAAAAAAAAAAAAAGAAAAAAGGCCAACAAAGGGAACTGTTCCTGGCAAAAATTAATGCTGTAGTTCTAGTCCGCAGTTGTTTTATTTTTGACCAAAAGACCACACAGAGACTTTATAAGTCTGTCACCAAGTTGGGAAAACTATTCTTAAAGAAAAACAACCAACAACAACAGCAAAACGAATAGACTGTACCTACACGGATGTAACAAACAACATTTAAGCTAAATTATTGACATCCGTTAGGCCTAATTGCAAAGTGAGGCGTCTGCAGGTGGAAATCTAAACAAATTTGAACAGTTTTTGATAAAGCATCACAAAAAAAAAAAAAAAAAAACCCAAAAAAAAAAACCCCACCAACCCGTAGACAAACGAATCACAAGACAAACACGACGCGTTTTGACCTCTTAGGTCTTCATCACGGAGGATACACAACACTCAGGACAACAATGATGAACGAACAATCACTTATCTTCATCCAATTCGGATGTTCGTTCATTTGCGTTATCCTGTGTGTTTTGTATCTTCCGTGAAGAAGACTTAAGAGGTCGAAATGCGTCGTGTTGTCTTGTGATTCGTTTGTCTACGGTTGTTTTTTTTTTTTTGTTTTTTTTTTTTTCGATGCTTGATCAATAACTTTCTCCAATTTGTTAAGATTTCCCCCTGCAGTCGCCTCATTTTGCAGCCAGGCCTAAAGGAGGTCAGTAATTTAGCTAAATGCTGCTTATTACATCCGTGTAGACACAGTCGGTTCGTTCTGTTGTTGTTTCGTCTTCTGATTCGTTTGTCTACTTTTTTTTTGCGGTGCTTTATCAGTAATTTTTCAAATTAATCCTTTAGGCCGATAACACCAGATCGTGCTGGGGACGCCGGCTGTCCGCTTATTCTCTCGCCTCAGATTAAGAAAAAAAAGGAAAAGTAAGTAAACTAAACAAACAAACAAACAAACATTTAAACGCAACAACAGAATAAATAAAAAAAAAAAGCCAAGGGCAAATGCACTCTGCAGAGAGACAGGTACTTTGGACAATCTTGACAGTCTCATCATCGGGTCGCTTGGTTATAACACAACAAAAAAAGTTGGCATGTTGAGTAGTGTGAGCACACCTTCTCGAACAACGATGGGCGAGGATGGGACACCCAAGTCAAGAGAAAAAGCAGACGACAAAGGAACTCATACAAACATTTCGAAATGGCAGAGTCGAGTGGTGTGGGACAGAAATGTGGATACTGCCATCGAAAAAGTTCAAAGAAGCGCGAACAGAATATGTACTGCAAAAGCCTCCATATCCCCTTGGGAGGCGGTACGGCTCAACAGGAAAATCCACTTGGACAGTTAAACAAAAAACAGAAAGCAAACATCGGTGGCGCTGTACTCGGGCGACGCACGCTTCCAAAGGGGATCATCAGATTTCACACACAGAGAAATCTGCTGTGATGGCAAAGTTATAGATTACCATATAGTACAGTACAATACATATAGCACAATGCCATTCCGTACAATGCAATGAATTACGGTATAATGCAATACAATGCGATCATTTCAATATGATGATATGGTCAATTTCCTTGCTTTGGCGTATTTATCCAGTTATTTGGAATTTATTTGTTTATACCATGAGATGACTCGGCAGATCTGACGTTACGTGTTACACATTGTCTGTTTTCCTTCGATCATATCTATTC
>JADBJO010002827.1:34882-47382 GCA_016801955.1 Conus betulinus | reverse complement strand
TAAGGAAAGCCCAGGTACATATAGGAGCAGTATCCTCTTATCACAGTATTGGGAACGACCGGGTCTTTCTTGATCGCCAGCTCAACATTGAGGCCTTTGTTACAAGAAACACACGGATCTTATCCCTTCCCTCTTCCCCCCACCCCGCCTTCCCTGACTCTCATTCTCGTAGACTAAAGAAAAACTGGCACAAGAAGTAAGTCTTCTCTTCTCACCACAATGGATAGATCAATGGGGGACTCTTCATCATCAAAGAAAAAAAAATCAAGTTTTTTATTTAAAAAAGGGAACACAGGATCGAACTTTACCCCTTTTTCTTCTGTCTTCAACGAAACCCCGCCCCGCCTATCCCCCACCCCCTTTTCTCCCACATCCCCACCCTCCAGCCCATCTCACTCGTTCTGGCAGACTACAGAGACAGGGCTATAAAGGGTGTGTCGTCTTCTCACCACAATGGACAGGACGATGGGGCCTCTCATGATCCAGAAGTAGCCGGCTGTCGGGTGGGTGTTCCAGCAGCTGTGAAAAAAAAAAAACCGTACCATGGCGTACGTTTCTCGACAACCTCGTCAGTCACAGGACGTGTAAAACATGGTGTTTAACATCAGAAAGTCCGACGAGACGGAATTCGAAGGAAAGAAGAAGAAGAAGAAGAAGAAGAAGAAGAAGAAGAAGAAGAAGAAGAAGAAGAAGAAGAAGAAGAGAGGAGGAGGAGGAGGAGTAGAAGAAAGAAGAAGTTGAAGAAGAAGAATAAGAGAAGAAGAAGAAGAGAGAGAGAGAGAGAGAGAGAGAGAGAGAGAGAGAGAGAGAGAGGAGAGAGAGAGAGAGAGAGAGAAAGTGTGCTCACAATCAAACAAATATCAGTGATTACCTCTCCATGCAGGAAACTGAACGGCAAAGCCACAAAAGAAGAAGGAGAAGAGGAGGAGGAGGACGAGAAGAAGAATATGAAGCAGACGAACAAAAAGAAGGAAAAGGAGGATAATAATACAATGATCCTCCTCCTCCTCCTCCTCCTCATCATCATCATCATCATCAGAAGAAGAAGGAGAAATGGAGGAGGTGGAAATGAAGTAGAAGAGAAGAAGAGGAGGAAGAAGCAGCAAAAGAAAGAGACATGAGAAGAAGGTAAAAAAAAAGGAAAATTGGGAAGGTAGAAAAAGGAAGTCGAAGAGGAATGAGAAAGAGAAGAAGAACTGAATAAGAGGACAAAAAACCCGAAGATAAAGAAACAGAAGAAGAAGAAGGAAGCAGAAGAAGGCAAATAAACAGAAAATGAAAATGGCGAGTAAATTCAGAAGGAAAGAAGAAGAAGAAAAGGGATGAAAAGAAAGAAAGAAAAAGAAAAAGAAAGAAAGAAAAGACGAAGAAGAAAAAGAAGCAATAGTCTTAAGAAAACGAACAAGAAGAGCAATATGAACAAAAATGGCGAGCACAAAAAAACTACAGAACAAGAAATACTATCGCACGATGGTTAGAGTCTAAACCAAACAAATATTTTCTGACGCATGCACATAATGCGCGCATATCGCTGTGAGACAAAAAGATAAGCAGCATAGTCTCTAGGCTAAAACAATGAAGGATCAGCAGTAACTGTCGTATAACAGCAGCAAAAAAAAAAACCCAAAACAAACAAAACCGACGTGTGTGTGTGTGTGTGTGTGTGTGTGTGGTGTGTGTGTGTGTGTGTGTGTGTGTGTGTGTGTGTGTGTGTGTATGAGAGAGAGAGAGAGAGAGAGAGGGAGAGAGAGAGAGAGAGAGAGAGACAGACAGACAGACAGACAGACAGACAGACAGACAGACAGACAGAGACAGAGAGAGACTGAGACAAAGATAGAGACGGACGAGAGAGAGAGAGAGAGAGAGAGAGAGAGAGAGAGAGAGAGAGAGAGAGAGAGAGAGAGAGAGACACACACACACTCGTGCCACCGATCAACATACAGGACGTCTTCGCTGGTAGCTCGTACGATCACCCAAGGTATGACGAACGTCAGTGGAAAAGCTGCACACATAAAAAAAAGGACACAAAATGCATTAATGAATCGATATTATATACGACAAGTCACCACACACACACACACACACACACACACACACACACAATCTGATGTAGGTGTCATATTCGCTGCTGAACAGACTGAAACCAACCAACCACCTAGGAGACTGGCTGTTCAAAACTAGGTAGAGCAAAAAGCCCCCGACTCTTTCCACCAATGAGAGGACGTCAATATTTTTGGCTCACGAGGGAAAAGAATGGCAGAACATCATCAACAACGACAACAAAAAAATCCTTTTTGACTAATAGTTCTCAAAGACAACATTTATCTTGTTTTTATCGAAGATTGAGTGGATTTTAAACGGAGACTTGTTTAGAAACTGGACTGCGCAAACGTCGTCTTTGTTAGAATGTTCTGTGATCTGTTGTAACAGTTGTCGAATGGTTTCAGCCGTTACCAGGCCAAGAAACTGACTTGGCCTTTCGTCGCTCTGTAGGCCTACTTTCCCCACTCATTCCTCTTCAAGCATCTTTTCTCTTCGAAGTGTCTTCTTTCTGCCAAAAATCCGAGTGAATTTGATTGATCAAAACAAACAAACCAAAAAAAAAAACCCCATATAACTGAACCCCCCCCCCCCCCCCCAAAAAAAAAAAAAAAAAAAAAAAAAGAAAAAAAAAGGAAGATTTCTCTAGGTATTGTACAAATGCTAAACACGTAGGGCCTACGCAGGCTTCATTCAACTTATTAGGCTACGTAAGACTTAAAATCTGAGGGAATGCGGCTATATTACGTTTGAATGATGTCACCTCATTGTGTCCCTGAAGTGTAGGCTAAGGTTTTGAATTAGGTGCCCCTACATTCATGGAATTTTTACGAACGACTAACCCGCCATCAAAAACTAAACAGTCAACCAACCAGCAGAACAGGTAACAACAAATCCACCCACACAGCAAGCGCTAAAATGTCGGGATTCCTCACCAGTGAAATTACTAGACGCTGACGCCGCAAACCCGCCGACTGGGTGACCTAGTCACAAAACATCAACTCCAGAGGCGAGTTACAAAACGTCGACTTAATTAATCTCCGCACATCAAACATCCGTCAAAATGGGGAAGAGGAAGGGAGCAGCGGTGTCTGGGGGGTGTCAGGAGAGAAAGCTGTTCAAATGAGAGTCAGATTTCAACATTTCTGCCGTCCGATACGCTCCAAATGCAAATGATCGTCTGCAAGACGGCCAACTTGCTTACGATTTGGACGTGAGCAAACGAGATTTGAATATCAATTTATGAATGTTCGGTTTACCGAAACTATTTACTCCGGGCGAGCGTCTGCTACTGATACAATTGTACGATTCTTGACCGATGCTGATTAAAACTGTGGACTGAATAAAAGGACATAATTCCTGTTCATCCACTCACCACAAAATTCCAGCTAAAAAACAACACAAAACAAACTAAAAAATAAAACAATAGGTATGGAATGAAACGAGAACATCTTTACTTCAAACACGGAGAACGGTAATATTGTTAAAACAAAATCAATCCTACCGACAAATCATTTTGGGGATAACAACAACAGCGCCGACGGCGACGACAATGAATCATTATCATCATCATCATCATCATCATTATCATCATTGTCATCATTATTATAATCATCACTATAATCATCATTATTCTTTTCATTATTGTCGTTGCTGTTGTAGTTACTATTACTACTACTACTACTGTCATTTCTCTATATTACTTGGGAGAGGAGTGCGGATGAAGGGAGAGAGAGGAGAAGAGATAGAAGAGGAGATGGGTGAAGGGAAAGAGAGGAGGGGTGAGGTGGCGTCATCCACACGCATGCACGCACGCACACACGCACGCACGCTCAAATACGCTCTCTATTTCTGTCTAGCTCCAAGGAAGGCGGACAAAGCAGACCGTTCGCACATCCGGTGGATCCCAAGTGTTTATGTGATCTATTCGTGGCGTACCTGAAATGCGAGTGTAATCATCAGTGGAGGCTAGTGTTTGCTTGCATTTGAGTGTCTTTGTGTGTGCGTTGATAGGCGCCCAAATGCGAGCGCGCGCGCGCGCACGTGTGTGTGTATGTGTGTGTGTGTGTGCGTGCGTGTGTGCGTGCGTGTGTGTGTGTGTGTGTGTGTGTGTGTGTGTGTGTGTGTGTGTGTGTGTGTGTGTGTGTGTGTGTGCGTGAAAGAGAGAGAGAGAGAGAGAGAGAGAGAGAGAGAGAGAGAGAGAGCACGCGCGCGCGTGTGCGTGTGTGCGTGCCTGACTGCGTGCGTGCGTGCGTGCGTGCGTGCGTGTGTGTATGTGTGTGTGTGTGTGTGTGTGTGTGTGTGTGTCCGTGCGTGCGTGCGTGTGCATGCGTGCGTGCATGTGTGTGTGTGTGTGTGTGTGTGTGTGTGTGTGTGTGTGTGTGTGTGTGTGTGTGTGTATTGTGTATATGTGTGTGGTGTGGACGAATAAGGGCGTGTATGTGTGTGTGTGTGTGTGTGTGTGTGTGTGTGTGTGTGTGTGTGTGTGTGTGATAAGGAACACAGGAAGAGTAGCATGTAGAGAGAGAGAGAGAGAGAGAGAGAGAGAGAGAGAGAGAGAGAGAGAGAGAGAGAGAGAGACAGAGACAGAGAGACAGAGAGAAAGAGAGAGAGAGAGAGCGTGGAAGAGGAAGATGGAAGAGGGGGGAGGAGGGGGGGAGGGGGAGAAGCGGAGCGTGGGGCAGGGGGGAGTAAACCAAATTCTGCCGAAAATGAAGGAGGTGAGTGAGGACGGGAGACATCTGTGGGTAGGTAAAGTATGTCGGACAACAGACCGCGCTGTGTTATGGCGGCAAAGTGATGATGAGCACGTAGACACTATGGCCCCCGTCACTTCCAGAGAGAGAGAGAGAGAGAGAGAGAGAGAGAGAGAGAGAGAGAGAGTCAGATGAGAAGAGAGAGAGAGTCATTTAAACAGGGGGGGGGGTCAGAGAGACAGAGACACAGAGAGAGAGAGAGAGAGAGAGAGAGAGAGAGAGAGAGAGAGAGAGAGAGAGAGAGAGAGAGACTCCTCTGAACAGAGAAAGAGTCATTAAAACAGGGGGTGGGGGGAGACAGAATTACACACACACACACACACACACACACACACACACACACACACACACACACACACTCACACACACACACGAATCATTTTAACGGACACACACACACACACACACACACACACACACACACACACACACACACACACACACACATACACGCACGAGCCACATACAGAGAGAGAGAGAGAGAGAGAGAGAGAGAGAGAGAGAGAGAGAGACGCAGAGAATGGTTATGTAACAAAGGAACCAAGGCAATGATCGCAAAGGGATAACGGATGTCCATGTCATTTAACACCAACCCGACTTACCACTGCACAGGTGAGTCAGACACCTCCCCCCCCCCCCCCCCCCGCCCCGCGCCCCCAGCTTCTAACATCCCATCTAACACTCCCCAATCACCCCCTTCTCTCTCTGTGTCTCTCTCTGTCTCTGTCTCTGTCTCTGTCTCTGTCCCTCTCTCTCTCTCTCTCTCTCTCTCTCTCTCTCTCTCTC
Organism: Conus betulinus; assembly: GCA_016801955.1. Classification (NCBI taxonomy): domain Eukaryota; kingdom Metazoa; phylum Mollusca; class Gastropoda; order Neogastropoda; family Conidae; genus Conus; species Conus betulinus. The sequence goes on along the minus strand of JADBJO010002827.1, from coordinate 41,800 downwards.
TCTCTCTCCTTCTTCTTCTTCTCTCTCAGATAACAATTCAAAGTCCGTGCAAACCTAAAAGAGTTTTTTTTTACCATGTTCCCGAGGCGGCCGTAAAGAACAAAGTTTTGTGCCGTTTGCATACGGGCCACTATTTTTACACCCATTCTTATCTTTCACAAGGTGAAGAAGCTCCGTGGTGCATTCCATGTCACGTACCACTCGCAGTGAGACACGAGTGTTGGGACTTGCATGATGTGAGACGTAAACACTTTACAGCAGACTCCATGAAAAACCTTGTTCACAGATGTTCCACCTGATGTGATCTTTGAATTTCTGAAAGAGATTTAACATTTTTCATCTGATCTGAGATTTTGCACAGGAGAGATTTTTTAACAATATATTCGGTGTGTTGTCGGAAGGTGTATTTCAAAGGGCTGTGTGAATGTTCGTTTTTTTTTTTTTCTTAATGACTTGTGAGTTGACTTCACCGCGGTGACAGCCTTGATATGGCCCTTTGCGGTCGGCTGGGCTTTAAAGCAACATTACCTTATCTTACCTTATCTTCTCTCTGTCTCTGTCCCTCTCTCTCTCTCTCTCTCTCTCTCTCTCTCTCTCTCTAACGTGCACTCTTTCCTTCCCTGCGATAGGTATTCTGGGTTTTAATTTTTTTCAACTGGTCGGCATTATACTACTATGGACTCAACACAGTGGGCCCGTCCACTTTCTATTTTATCTTACTGTCGCAGCTACTACTACTGCTGCTGCTTCTCTCTCAATCCATCTTCTGCTACTGCTATTGCAACCACTTTCTCTAAGCTTGCTGCTACTTCTACCGCTGTTACATTTCCCTTGTTGCTGTCACGGTTGTGCTATTGCCGTTACTGTTGCTACCGCTACACCTCCATTCTATTATTGCTGCTGCTACTACTGCTGCTGCCGCTGCTACTGCTATCACTGCTCATGCTACCACTGTTGCTGCTGCTGCTACTGTCACTTTAGCTTCTGTCATTGCTGCTATTGCTGCTGCCAATATTATCATCAGTACTGCGATAAAACACTCTCAACACACGAACACACACGCGACGCATACAAACACGTGTGCGTGCGCGCGCGTGCGCGCACAAACACACACACACACACACGCACACACATGAGCACGCACATACACAAACATGCTCTCTCTCTCTCTCTCTCTCTCTCTCTCTCTCTCTCACACACACACACACACACACATACACACACACACACACGAGCACGCACATACACAAACATGCTGCTTTCTCTCTATCATACACACACACACACACACACACACACACACACACACACACACACACACACACACACATACACACAAAGTTCCACAAAGGACATAATGCTGGGGCTCTGAGTCCTGGTAAGGTTCCACACATGATCAGCCCGCGACCCGCGCTGGGGCATGGAGAGTTGGAGAGGACAGGACTGCACAATGTCACTTCATTTGGCATAGTACTAGCTTCAGGAATCCCATACAAGTTTCATGATCTTTTGAACCAAGTGAAAATATTTTTACCAGATTCAGCAAAGTTACTTAAACATATCTATCTATGTATCTATCCATTCATCCATCCATCCATCCATCCATCTATCTATCTATCTATCTATCTATCTATATCTATCTATCTATCTATCTATCTATCTATCTATCTATCTATCTATCTATCTATCTATCTATCTATCTATCTATATCTATATCTATCTATCTATCTATCTCTATCTATCTATCTATCTATCTATCTATCTATCTATCTAACCATCTAAGTGGAAAAAAGCGTGTACAATTTGCTTATCTCATTGCCCTGGTAAAATAAACTTTCGATTTATCTATTTATCTGTCTATCTGTCAATCTAACTATCTATCAATCTATCTATCTATCTATCTATCTATCTATCTATCTATCTATCTATCTATCTATCTATCTATTTATCTATCTATCTATCTATCTATCTATCTATCTATCTATCTATCTATGCTTACATACATACATACAGACAGACATACATATCTATTTACGTATTTATCTATGGCTGTTTTATCTTCTCTGCCACTTCACTTGAATTACTCCAACGCCAATCATTCCGCCCCTCCCCTCCCCTCCCTCCCTCCCCTCTCCACAACCACATCCAGATCGTCCTGCCGCAGCCCCAAACCAGGCAAGCCACCTAGAGCAATCAGTACCAGGTCCTTAATAATCAGGCACCCCCCCCCCCCCCCCCCCCCCAATCCAAACAAGACACTGCACCCTTGCTAAGTCACCTCGGTGGTGTTGAATGGTGACTGTTCTGATCCGACACACGCGGGACACTGCATTCTGTAAGTCCACTACTGAGAGCAGTGATAACTTCGTCGTGGAGCGAGCGTTTGTGAGCTGCTTTGTCCGGAGACAGCCTCCACATCCATCCGGTGTCTTTTCTTTCTTTCTGCGTACGCAGGCTGATACTCCTGCGGACACTGCCTATAGGGCAGGCAGTGGAGTTTTGTGTGTATGACTGTTTTTTTTTAATCCCGCCGTTAAGGCAGCCGTACTCCATCTTCGGGGAAGGTGCATGCTATGTGTAACGTGTCATCCATACCAACGGCCAAACTGGCCTTCTCTTCCGAAAGTTGTTGATGGGATTTTACGCGTTTGCAAGATGTTGTGCGTGCGTTCACACACGAATCTCGGTTTATAGTCTCATTCGAAGGACTGTATGAGGAATGGGAGTCAGAACCAATGTTAACCCCCGATGGGAAAATCCACCTGTACCGAAATTCGAAACCCGCAACCCCAGGATCACAAGTCCGGCGCTCTACCAACTGAGCTATTCCGGTCCCTCCATCCAGTGACAATCCTCACAAGCTTGCCATTACTGAAGACTTCATGAAATCACCACTGGCGTTGACATCAGCAGAGAGAAAATAGGAGCTGAGGTTACCACGAGAGCGGGGCATGACCTCTGAATCAATGACTTTTTTTTTTTCTTATAATGATGAATACACTGCTAAATCATATCATCGGGGTTCTTTGTTGTAGTTGTTGTTGTTTTGCAGAAAATAAGACACAAACTGAAAATACTGGTTTTCGATATTAATATTTATGAGTGACACTTTTCCGGTGAATGTCATAACATCTGGGACACGTGGCACGAACATAAAAACTCATCTCCAAGAGATTCCACGTCCCACGAAAAAGAATGATGGTATTCGAGGAAGAGCATCAGGTCGTTGGGTCTCAAGAGGCAGACAATGGTTGTTCCATCCAAATTAGAATAATGAAATCATATTTGCATAATGTGCGGTACGCGACCTGATCCTACCGATATAAGAGAGAGAGAGAGAGAGAGAGAGAGAGAGAGAGAGAGAGAGAGAGGGAGGGAGAGAGAGACAGAGAGAAAGAGAGAGAGAGAGGTGGAAAGAGAGAGAGAGAGAGAGAGAGAGAGAGAGAGAGAGGATGAGATGAGAGAGAGACTGTTAAATTCAAAGAGTGAGAGACTGTGTGAAATTTAAAGAGAAAAGAGAGAGAGAGAGAGAGAGAGAGAGGAGAGGAGAGAGAGAGAGAGAGGAGAGAGAGAGAGAGGAGAGAGAGAGAGAGAGAGAGAGAGAGAGAAAATTTAAAGAGAGAGGGGAGGAGAGAGAGTGGGAGAGAGAGGGGGGAGAGAAAGTGACAGAGATGGAGAGAGAGAGAGTGAGAGAGAGAGAGAGTGTGAAATTTTAAGAGAGAGAGAGACAGTGTGAAATTTAAAGAGAGAGAGAGAGAGAGAGAGAGAGAGAGAGAGGGAGAGAGAGAGAGAGAGTCAGTCTCCGTTTTTTTTTTTTTTTTTCGTGTTTCGGCTGATTTTGACCCAAGCAGAAACAGAAGAAGAACAAAGGCTTTTCTCTGAAGAAAGAACTGAAACATCTGCTTCGCTATAAAACATGTTGAGGCGAAGAGGCTGGGAGATAGAAATGAAGGTAGGGGGCTTGAGGAGGATGTTTGGGGCGATGGGCTCGGGGGGAGAAGTGGGTTGGGGGTTAGAGGGATGGAAAGGAGGAGAAAGGGGGGAAGGGGTGTATGGCACGAGGAAGGGAAGAGGGGAAAGACAAGGGGGCGAGAAACGTTCTTTTGGACACAAAGACATATAAGTATAGGGGCGCATGCGCGCGCATGAAGCACGCTAGTATTTATGTAAACACACTACACGTATATACCGATGCCCCTCTCTTTCTACCCTACCCATCTCCGAACACACACACACACACACACACACACACACACACACACACACACACACACACACACACACACACTCGGGGGAAAAAGTGGGTTGGGGGTTAGAGGGATGGAAAGGAGAAGAAAGGGGGGAAAATACATACATACATATATGCACACACAGACGAACACATGCACACGCACAACAAACAACACACATACATACATGCACACATACACGCGCGTGCCCGTACACTCACACACACACACACACACACAACACACACACACACACACACACACACACACACACACACACACACACGTACGTGTGCGTGCAGACACATACATCTATTCTCATGCCTATGCATTTTTATGGACGCATATGCCAGCTGGTTTGACGAACAGAGAGAGAGAGAGGGAGAGAGAGAGAGAGAGAGAGAGAGAGAGAGAGAGAGAGAGAGAGAGAGAGAGAGAGAAAGAGAGAGACAGACAGACAGACAGACAGACAGAGAAAGAGAGACTTAGAGATTTAGAGAGATTTAAAAGAATCGAGATCGAGAGAGAGAGAGAGAGAGAGAGGGAGAGAGAGAGAGATTTAGAGAGAGAGAGATTTTGAGAGAGAGAGAGAGAGAGAGAGAGAGAGAGAGAGGCGGGGTGGAGGAAGAGGGACCACGACACATTAATGGATGAGCTTTGCCGTGCGGCCACCTGCCATTCCCCATCAACCTGTCTTCAGACCTGCCCCCCACACACAGACCGGCTTCTCCGACACCCTTGTTTTTGTCTGGGACTGATCGCCATCCCAACCCCAGTGTGGGCTGGAGCCCTTTGTCTTCTTTTTCTTCTTCTTGGTTTTCTTGTGCCTTTTCTCCTCCTCCTCCTCCTCCTTCTTCTTCACCTTCTCTCCTCCTCCTCCCTTCTTATCTTCTTCTTCTTCTTCTTCTTCTTCTTCTTCTCGTCGTCGTCCTCCTCCGCCTCTTCCATGCTCTTCCTCTTCTCCCCCTTCTTCTCGTTCCTCTCTTTCTTCTCCTTTTCCTCTTCCTTCTTCTTCTTGTCATACCTCTCCCCCCTCCTTTTCCTCCTCCTCCTCCTCCTCTTCTTCTTCTTCTTCTTTTCAACCTCCTCGTCCTCATCCTCCTTGTCTTCTCTTCTTGTTTCTCTCCTTCTCCGCCTCCATCTCCACCTCCTCCGCACACACATACACACACGCGCGTGCGCGCGCGCACGCACGCACGCACGCACACACGCACTCACACACACAAATACACACAAACACACGCTCTCTCTCCCTGTCTGTCTTACACACACACACACACACACACACACAACACACAACACACACACAGAGAGAGAGAGAGAGAGAGAGAGAGAGAGAGAGAGAGAGAGAGAGAGGAGAGAGAGAGAGAGAGAGAACACAAAAACAAAAACACAAAATGGCCACAAATGGCCGGGTCTCAGCTTGAACCACTAATCATTCGCTTCCTACACGAGTATGTGCTATCCTCTTGGTCATCGTTTCCACAGGTTCCGCTGTGTTGGTTGTGTTTCAACGCAATTGAAAACAATCGCTTATTTGTCCTATTATAGTTATGAAAATGCATCAAAGCCCTTTGTTGAGCTGAGGAGTTGAGAAGCCTCTCACAATTCAGTTTCATTCAGTGAATCGTTCATCTTTCTGAAACCAGTGCGTTTGTGCCACTTTGCAATATAAACAGTGGCCTCTTCGACTGCCAAAAAAAAAAAATGCTACAAAAGTCCACTATTTGTTGGTCTAAATGGCGCAAACAGTGATCTATCCATTAACCTGCATTCTTCTCTTCGGGATTTATAGTACGCCAAGTGAATAACAATCTAGGCCACAATGTGTCTTCATAACTATTCTGTTGCCTGGGAGCTGTCAAAGCGAAATCGTTATGAGGCAACCCACTAGAGAAGACACCGCACTGCTACTGAGTCAGATAGGTGCTGTTCAGTGCCGTTTGTTCTGAACCATCCACCAACTTTGATACCAACCAGCCCTCACGCGTACAGTGCACCATACATGATGCCTAATCCTTTTTTAACCACACAGTGTTCACATGCTGCATAAAAAAAACGTTTGTGTGGTGCGTGAACTTGCCTAAGACAAGGATTCAACGCCTATCTTGCGCCGAACTGGATGAAGATAAGTGATTGCTTGTTCATTTCCGTTGTCCTGAGTGTTGTGTATTTTGCCTGAGAAGACCTAAGAGATCGGCACGCGTCGTGTTTTGTCTCGTGATTCTTTTGTGTATGTTTTTGGGCGGTGCGTTATCAATAACTTTTCAATTTTGGCTGAGACAATTTTAAAGAAAGAAACATTATCCCCGATTTGCTCTTTTTCACCGTCTCAAATGTACCACGTCAATACTCAAAACTTTGGTAAAGACGGTGAAGCGGATATTAAAGGGACAGGACTGAAGAAAAGACTACGTTGCTAAAACTTTATCTTTCTCAAAGTTCAGTCACCCGCAAAGTATTGGGGGGGGGGGGGGGGGGGGGGGGGGGGGGGGGGGGGGGGGGGCACGTGACCACCTCCCTACACCCCGTTCACTAGTGAACATCCCTTCCAACACCCCCTTCACCGGTGAACACCCCTCCCAACACACCCCATTCACCAGTGAACACTCCTCCCAACACTCCGTTCACCAGTGAACACCCCTCCCAACACCCCCGTTCACGATGAACACCCCTTCGAACCCTCGTT
>JADBJO010002827.1:27382-29882 GCA_016801955.1 Conus betulinus | reverse complement strand
TTTGTTTTGATCATAGAAGGAAAAGATAGAACCGAAGGTGCGAATGGGATCCAGGGAAGTACTGTCCTGAACTGCGTCCCACTTTGTTTGGACTACAGTTTTAGGCAAACACAAGAAGCCTATAACCAGAAAAGAAAACGTTACCACGACAGAAAGACTTATAGACATACCGCGCGCTCCTACGTTGATCGCATGAAATAAGCACAGGACACACGTACGTAAGATAAACACTTGAATGAACCACAGTTTCAGTTTCAGTTTCATCGAGGAGGTGTCACACTGCGTGCGGACTAGTCCATATACGCTACACCATATCCGCTAAGTTTTGAAACCACACTTCGCATGATTTAAAGCTGATGGATAAATAGATAAATGACTAAGATGAGGGAATTTTAGAAGAGGGTTTCGTGGCTCCGACTTGGCAGATGTCTGACCTACAGCATTACCACACCGCGTTGTTCAGACCTGGAGTACTGAACTTACAATAGCTGTGCCATTATTATCATTGTATATGTATGTGGAAGGTGTGCACACGCACGCGCCTGTGCGCCCTTGTGTGTGTGTGTGCATGTGTGTGTGTGTGTGTGTGTGTGTGTGTGTGTGTGTGTGTGTGTGTGTGTGCACGCGTGCGTGCGTGCGTGCGTGTATGTGTGTGTGTGTATGTGTGTGTGTATGTGTGCGTGTGTGCGTGCATGCGTGCGCGTGCGTGCGCGCGCGCGCGCGTGCGTGCGTGAGCACATGCGTGTGTGTTTTTTGTGTGTGCGTGCGCGCGCGCGCGCGCGCGCGCGCGCGCGTGTATGTGTGTGTGTGTGTGTGTGTGTGTGTGTGTGTGTGTGTGTGTGTGTGTGCGCGCGCGTATGTGTGTGTGTGTGTGTGTGTGTGTGTGTGTGTGTGTGTGTGTGTGTGTGTGTGTGTGTGTGTGTGTGAGTGTGTGTGTGTGTGTGTGTGTGTGTGTGTGTGTGTGTGTGTGTGTGTGTGTGTGTGTGTGTGTACTACATGAGAGGTGTGTTCCTTCCATCCTATTCCCTGTAAAGACTGACCGCCTCCTCACCAAAACAAGGATCAACACGTCGGATCTGAGGGTAAAAGGGGAGGCAGGCGCAGTGGGGAGAGAAAACAAAAATTGAAAAAGTGGTTAGAGAGAGAGAGAGAGAGAGAGAGAGAGAGAGAGAGAGAGAGAGAGAGAGAGATAGAGAGAGAGAGAGGGTTGAACGAGATGGGGTGGGGGTGGGGAGTGGGATGGTAGGGGGTCAAAAAGTGGTTAAGGGAGAGAGAGAGAGAGAGAGGGGAGTTAGATGGGGTGGGGATGGGGAGTGGGATGGTAGGGGTGTGTGTGTTGAAAAGTGGTTTAAGAGAGAGACAAGACAAGACAAGACAAATTCTTTATTTTCGAGAGAGAGAGAGAGAGAGAGAGAGAGAGGTGAGAGAGAGAGAGAGAGAGAGAGAGAGAGAGAGAGAGAGAGAGAGAGAGAGAGAGAGAAAGAATCAAGTCAAGATGGGGTTGGGTGGGGGAAGTGGGATGGTAGGGGGTTAAAAAAGTGGTTAAGAGAGAGAAACCAGCAAGATGGGGTGGGGGGTGGGAGTGTGGGATGGTAGGGGGCTAAAAAGTGGTTAAGAGAGATAGGAGCAAGATGGGGTGGGGGGGGGGGGTGGGGAGTGGGATGGTGGGGGTGTGTATTAAAAGTGGTTCAGAGGGAGTGGGGGGTAAGGGGGGGTGTGGTGTGGGGTGGGGTGGGACTTGGGGGGGGGATTGGGGGTTGGGATTGGGGCAGGGCAGTGTGTATGTGAAAGAGAAATCCTTCACTATGGGAGAGATCCTTATCCAGACCAGCTGACGATGTTAACCGCCTTCACAGTACGTACTACATGGGGACAAAAAAAAGACCCGCCATGACCCGTACATTTGCATTTCATTTTTATCTGTATAGATGCAAATAGATATATCTCAATCAATCTACCTAGGTATCTGTCTGATTGTCTGTCTGTCTGTCTATCTATCTATCTATCTATCTATATCTATATCTATCTATCTGTCTGTCTGTCTGTCTGTCTATCTATCTATCTATCTATCTGTCTGTCTGTCTGTCTGTCTGTTTATCTACCTGTCTATCTATCTGTCTGTCTGTCTACCTCTCTTTTTTTTATCTATCTTTCTATCTAATGTCTATTTGTCTGTCTGTCTACCTGTCCGTCTGTCTGCATCTTTGTCTCTCTCTCTCTCTCTACTATTTTCTGTCTGTCTTTCTTTCTTACTATCTATATGACTATCTATCTATCTGTCTACCAATCTGTTCGTCTACCTATCTGTCTATCTAATTAACAGTCTGTCTGTCTGTCTATATATATATATATCTGTCTGTCTGTCTGTCTGCCTACCTTTTTTTTATAAACTTATGACTACCTGTCTGTCTGCCTGTCTGTCTGTATCTCTCTCTCTCTAGTATCTATCTGCCTATCTATCTGCCTATATATCTGTCTACCAATCTGTCTACCTATCTGT
>JADBJO010002826.1:280000-282601 GCA_016801955.1 Conus betulinus | reverse complement strand
GAGTCGCTGCGTGGAATGTCTCGCCAATGGCGGTGGCCACACCAGCACTATTGAATGATTTTGTGAACTGACAGATTTTGCGAACCTTTGATTTCGAACCCATCCCTGTTTAATTGTCTGGTAATATTCAATACCGTTCACTCGATCCCAATGAAATTCAATGTACGTTGGAACAAGATAATTGAAATAAATCTGTTCCCAATTTCAAAATCGTGGCTTTTATATTTTGGAAATTATGCGGGTACATGTAAACTGTGCTTAACTTTATGTGACTAGTTTATATATATATATTATATATATATATATAGATATATATTATTATATATCTATATATAAAAACTATATTAATATATATTATACATATACATATACATAAATATATATATATATCACACATGTAGTCATATGCACATATATATAGTCATATGCATGCACATTCATACACACACATTGGTGATATATATATATATATATATATATATATATATAATATATACATATATATTATACTTTATACATGAAAAGAAAAAAAAAAGATAGAGAGAAAAAAAATGGTTAAGTACATGAAAATGATTTATGATTTTGAGATTACTTGCTGGTATTACTTATGATGGATTTTTTTTTTTACCGCAGAAGATGGGTAAGGTAAGCGTTTTTGAAAGTTGTGGTACATGGACTTGTTGATGGATTCCCGGAAGTGAGTTCCACAAAGAGGAGCCCGAGTATGTTAGACTTGATTTAATAAGTCAATTCTGGGGAATGGGATATGGAGTTTGGGGGAGTTTCTCGACGAGACTTTTGAGATCGGCTCATTAAAGTTGTTGGAGCATTCCCGGTCAGAATCTTGTGCATCATTAGTCCTTTGTTGTATTTGAGTCTTTGGCTGAATGGAAGAATGTGAAGATGTTTATAATCAGAGCTTTCGAGGCTAGTTTTCTTCAGAAGGATTAATTTAGCGCTCGTTTATGTAGGCTGAACAATGGTTTTAGTGTATTTTGCACTTGCAGAGTCCCAACTAGTCGATGCATAATCAACATAAGACTGAATATGGGCATGGAAAAAAACAGAAAGAGAGAGAGAGGGTGAGGGAAGAATGAAGAGAGAGAGACACAGAGAGAGAGGGTGAGGGATGACCAGAGAGAGAGAGAGAGAGACCAGAGAGAGAGAGAGAGAGAGAGAGAGAGGGGAGAGAGAGAGAGGAAGGACAGGACAGAGAGAAAGAGAGAGACAGAGGGTGAGGGAAGAATGGAGAGAGAGAGAGAGAGAGAGAGAGAGAGAGAGAGAGAGAGAGAGAGAAACTGATTATAGAGCGCCCTTTCTCACTAGAGCTCACAGCGCTTTACAATAATCACTATAAACATGTAACACTCATTTACACAACGGGCTGCCTACCTGGTAGTGCCGACTGAAGAGCTGCCAGCTGGCGCTTCATTCAGTCGTTTCCCGTGTCATCCAGTCAGTATCGTTCAATATCGATCACTCATTTTCCTTACTTCCTTCATTCTTTCCATTTTTCACTCAGGGTGCATGCTATGTGTAACGTGTCATCCATACCAACGGCCAAACTGGCCTACTCTTCCGAATGTTGGTGATGGGATTTTACGTGTGTGCAAGATGTTATGCGTGCGTTCACACACGGAACCTCGGTTTATAGTCTCATTCGAAGGACTGTATGGGAAATGGAGTCAGAACCAATGTTAACTCCGAGGGAAAAAATCCCCCTAGTACCGAAAACGCCCCGGCGGAGGTTCGAACCCGCAACCCAAGATTACACAGCCACAGCTAAAGATGGTGAAGGAGGAGGGAAAGAACAAAAGAAATACACAGCCACCGCTAAAGACGGTGAAGGAGGAGGAAAGAACAAAAGAAATACACAGCCACAGCTAAAGACGGTGAAGGAGGAGGGAAAGAACAAAATAAATACACAGCCACCGCTAAAGATGGTGAAGGAGGAGGGAAAGAACAAAAGAAATACACAGCCACCGCTAAAGATGGTGAAGGAGGAGGGAAAGAACAAAAGAAATACACAGCCACAGCTAAAGATGGTGAAGGAGGAGGGAAAGAAAGAAAAGAAATACACAGCCACAGCTAAAGATGGTGAAGGAGGAGGAAAAGAACAAAAGAAATACACAGCCACAGCTAAAGATGGTGAAGGAGGAGGGAAAGAACAAAAGAAATACACAGCCACAGCTAAAGATGGTGAAGGAGGAGGGAAAGAACAAAGAAGAGAGAAGGGCCAAGAGGAAACAAAGACGAGGAGGAGAAGGTAGGAGTGAACAGTAAAGAAAGACGGAAGAGAAGAAAAAGAAGGGGAAGAGAAGAAGAAGAGACGAAGTTGAAGTAGTGGTAGTAGATGTAGTAGTAAGAGTAGTAACAGTAGTAGTAGTGGTAGAGAAGAAGAAGAAGAAGAAGGAGGAGGAGGAGGAGGAGGAGGAGGAAGAGGAGGAGGAGGAGGAAGAAGAGGAGGAGGAGGAGGGAGGAGCAGCAGCAGCAGCAGCAGCAGCAGTAGGAGCAACAGGAGCAGGAGGAGCAGGAGGAGGAGTAGCAGGATGATGATGAGAATGATGATAAGGAGAAGTAGGAAGAGCAGAGGACAAGTGA
>JADBJO010002826.1:270000-272500 GCA_016801955.1 Conus betulinus | reverse complement strand
AATAGAACCATTCAGGTCAAAACGCTTTATCCACAAACAGGTTTACAAAATTATTTGAACTGAAACTTTTTCTATGACTTTTGGAAATGTCGATTGGAAGATTCAAATGAAATCTTGAGTTGTGTTTTCTTTTAAAATAGCCTACATGCAGTACATCCTGAACTACAAAATTTGAAGTCTGTAGTTGTTAGCCTGATAGAAACCCTCAAAGGAACAAACTTCCTGCAAAGTTGTGATGACACTATCAGAACGAAATTCAAATAACAGTTCCATCAGTTGTGACAAGAAGTGAACCAGACCGAAAACACGGTTACTAAACGACCGTTCAGAGAACAAGGGCACAAATGGAAATCCAAGCACAACAGACAGTGGTTAAGGTAGTGAGAATGTCCCAGTGACAGTACTGTGTTTCTACATCCAATCCGTTTGGCATTCTGACGCAAAACAATTAGGAACAAATCTCTATCACAATGCAAAATGAGAGCAGATACTGGGGGACAGGGACAGAGAAAAAGACGAATCAGCCAAGATGTCCACACCCAACCCTTTCCCGGAGAAAGGTCAAACCGTATGAAGGTGTTCCAGGAAGTAACTGCAATGCACGCTGAGACGTCGCTCACTGGAGTCATCAAGCTCAGTAATCTGTTCCCCTACCTCTTCCTCGAGATCAAAATCAAGCACAAAATATGCGTTTCAGGATTGTCTTGATGATCTTTATTACGGACTTTCTTTGGAGCAGATCATATTTAATGTAACAGATGTGACTGATGATTTCAGAATAAACACTTGTTCTTCCAGATGCCTTCATAACGTGGAATAAATCATTTTCCTCTCCTGAACGACCTTTACACGGCTATGTGTGACTTTCAACTCCATTTGACAAGCCAGAAGAAACCATCAACAATACCATCAGACATGTGAAAGACGCCTGTGACAAATAATGTTATTTTGTACCGATAACTCATGCCCTCAGCATATGACATATGTCTGCAGAGCAGTATAACGCGGTCCAATAGCAGAGAAACAGTGAAATTGGCGAAGAACTTCACAACACTGGCCAAGATAGCCTGACAGAAGAGGCAGACTACCGTCTAAACTGGAATACCAACAGCCGAAATGAACCTCATCTGAATCCTTATTTACTCTAATCCCCTCCATCCTGCCCCTCTCCCCATCCAGACCATCAGATGACCGTAATTCGCCTTTCTCACATTCTGATCCAAATCAACAACGTTGCGCCGAGAGACAGCTGTGTCTGGCAATCAGTTACCCCCACCCCCACAGTTCCTTTCATCTTGCCTCACCTCTGACGTCATAATTCAGCCTGGAGAAGCACCATTCCTCGCTCCCTGTGATCACCCAACTACCTCCCAATTTTCATCCATTGAGTCAAAACACCACCAGTCCTCATTTATTAAAATCAGTGATTAGCGTCCCTCTGCCTTTATGACCCCCAGCAAGAAGACTGAGACACCGTGTAAAACCTCAGTGTATGTAGTCATTTTCACACATACAGCGTTAACAAATGGCACCTAATGCCTGGCCATATCTGCATTATTGTCACCCCTCCTAGATTCATGTACTTACTTGAGTCTGTCTAATCTGTAATGCATTATGCGTCTCTCTCTCAGACAGACAAACACTTAGACACAAAAATGAGCGTGCGCGCGTGCACGCGCGCGCACACACACACACGCACACGCGCGCACATACACATCATAATCACTACACTACCACCACCACCACTACCCCAAAAGATAAAAACCATCCCAATAAAAGCCATCCAACTCCAAAAGGACTGATGACGGTAGCACAATGGAACGATCGACCATCTGACTTAATTCATTCATCGTCTATTATGAATGCGTGGACGTCCTCTCATCCATACTGCCCACACTCCACACAACACACTGTCTGAGTGGTCACTCTACACCTCTTCTACTGTCGTCTGTCCTCCCTGCATCCTCTTTCCCGTCCCCCATTTCGGTTTTGTCCATCACCCTCACTGGTCTGGAATGAGATTTGAAACTTGTTTTTTTCAAATTTCTCTGGCGATTTCTTGCTCTATCTTTTCATTTCTACACATGTTCATCTATCATGTTCTCTCTCTCTCTCTCTCTCTCTCTCTCTCTCTCTCTCTCTCTCTCTCTCTCTCTCTCTCTCTCTCTCTCTCTCTCTCTCTGTGTGTGTGTGTGTGTGTGTGAAAAAAATAAAACATTCTTCGACTGACTATACATTGGCTAACAAGGACTTTTAAAATATTCTGATTGCATACTAAAAACCTCGAAACATTCGAACAGCTGTATTACCTCAACACTTTCATTCATTCGGATCTGTCAGGAATTGTGCCCAATTTCTTGGTATGCTCCTGGTTTGTATGCTTATTAGTTAAGGAGTGTGTCGATGGAAAAGATGGATCGCTTGTGCAGGCTACCAGAAAAAAAGGAAGGCTTTTAGAGTGTTGTGCCTGCGCTCACCTGTTGAAGTAAACCGTATAGCA
>JADBJO010002826.1:265000-267500 GCA_016801955.1 Conus betulinus | reverse complement strand
TATTAATCTCCTTCTTCTGGCATCTAATATACATAGTGCACTCTGTGCGTCTGCCTGTGTGCCTGTATTCTTGCTCTTTGTACATATCACAATGTTCATCTGATATTCTCTAAGTTTGGCATAGTTATTCGTTATCATGCCGGATGGTTCAAAAGTTAATTAATTTGAGCTTGACAGTCACATTTTAACTCCAAACTAATGCAAAGTGAGGCAATGTTGCAATGCACGGGTGGTCTAAGGGAAATAATCATGATGACACCCATAATGCACAATTTTCAATTCAATCTGATCCATGTTATATAAAGCCTACCCATCTGCCAGGGGCTCTATCAGGGATGTCATCTGGCCAAAGTCAGTTCCCTCCACAGAAGTAAAGAAGAATCCACAATATATTGAAACATTTTTAAAAACAGGCAAAAACTGTTTGCAATTCTATTAAAAAAAATCATAAATCAGCTGAAAACCATTCATCTCTTTCAGGAATTAAAAAAAAAATTTCACATCAGCTGAACAAGGTCTTCATGAAGTCTGCTATAAAGTTTCATGTCTGACATTAGTAAGTCCCAAAACTCAACAAAACATGTTTTACAGGGATGTTGGGAAGTGCGCCCGAATGCCCAGTGGCTTGCTGTGTGTTTATTTGTGAAAACAGTATGTCAACGGAAAACAAATCACTTTTGCAAGCTTTAGAAGACGGAGGATTTTAAAGTCTTGTTTACCCATTTGTGCCTTGGTTCACATAGTCAAAGAAACTGTGCAGCTAGCATGCATTGAATGTACTGAACTAACAACATAAGATGTAGGATGGTCAGCTGATACAGAGGATATGCTGGTTGACGGCGTGGTATGTGAAGGTGTTGAAGAGAACGCTTGCCTCATCGTTTTTCATGACACGGGAGGTGACGGTGATAAATATGAAGTAAAGGTCACGACTGGTCAGTTATAGGCTTGGCAATCCTTTTTTTATGGGCATCAGTTGTCGGATCAATGGAGCACCTAAGGCGGCGACTTTTTTTTTTTTTTCCTCCTAAGGCCAAAATCCACCTCTTCATTTTTTTGGTGCTTCACACTGTCCTCTTCATCTGCCAAAAAAAAAAATCAATTTCCACAACTAGCTTTTTTTTTTTTCTTATTTTTCACAACCAGTCTCTTACACACCATGCATAGTCTCTATGTTCTCTCTCAAAATGGACAATTTTTTTGCTGATTTTAGTGTTTTCGGCATTTGACACAATGTGTCTGGGTTTGTTAATGTTGTAATGTGTGGTGTACTGGCACACTCACTCTGTCTGCTCACACACACACACACACACACACACACACACACACACACACACACACACACACACACACACACACAAAGCGACTGGTCAGTTATAGGCTTGGCAATCCTCCAGGTAAGATATGGTAAAAGGAAATAGAAAGAGAGGACAACGAAGATTAAAATTCTAAAGATAGAGACAATTTCTCAATTGATTTGAAGAAAATGATGTTTGTTTTTTTCTTATCCTTTCAGGAATTCTCTCTGAGGATAGACTAGGAACTTGTAGTTTGCTTTTTTCTTGAGAGGAGTACAGGCACAGTTTTGTATTTTGTAAGCTGACGTGAGGTAGCGAAGATTGTAAAGATTTTGTAGGGTGCCAAGACCAAAACCTGGAGAGAAAACTATGGTTACAGGTCTGCGAGGACTGGGAACCTCTGTTTGCTGAAACAAATATTTGTGTGCCACTGTTCGAGCTTTTTTTCAGAATGCTGCTTGGTGCAGAGTTAGTAGTTTTTGCGCTACAGTATTTATTGTTTTCCCTCTGACTCCTTGAAAAGTTTAAAAACGTTTTTCTGGGAGAAAAAGAAAATTATAGGGTAAGGGGATGGTCAGGAACTGTCCGCAAGTTCGTGGTGGTTTGAGATGTGTTTATTTGTGAAGACAGTTTTATTGACGGAAAACATAGATCACTTTTGTGAGCTTTAGAAAAAGGTAGAATTTGAAAGTCTGGTCTACCAGCTTGTGCCTTGGCCCACCTCGTCACGAAAACCGTGCAGTTTGCATGTTTTGAATAATACGAGGTAATTGGGCATGTCTTGAATAATACGAGGTATTGTTGGTTCATCACCTGTAGGATGGTCAGTTGATTCAGAGGACAGACAGTTAACGACATTACACCTGGAGGCGTTGGCGAGAGCGCATGCCTCATGGTCTTTTAAATGACGTGGGTGGTGGTGTGAGTGATAAACAAAAAGGCCGCAGCTGGCATATGATAGGCTTCTCAATCCTTCAGGTAAAATGAGGTGAAAAAAAATGAAAAATGGAAAACAAAGATTAATACTCTAGATAGACATTCACAACTTCGATTAAAAACACGATTTATTTTGTTTTCTTTTCCTGTCAGCAACTTTCCACTCAGATAGAGTAGTGATGTACATTTCACTTAGCTTTAACTGGCCCCCGGAGAGGGGCTCAGGCATGGTTTGATTGTGTAGGTGTGAGGCCCTTGGGATGTGA
>JADBJO010002826.1:260000-262500 GCA_016801955.1 Conus betulinus | reverse complement strand
TTCATCCTCACCTGATCAATTACCTTTGTGTCATTTTCCAGCTGTTTCCTGTTCCATAGCAGTGACATTTTTATAGCTGCAAATTGATTCCAGCCTAGAGTTGCTGTAATATTTTCCAGTCCAACCTAATTCCAGCCGGAGTTGTGAGGATTTCTAGCTCGAGGTGATTCTGCCCAGAATTGTGATGTTTTCCCGCGCAAGCTGGTTCCTGTCCAAAGTTGTTGAGAGACTATCCAGTCCCTGCTGATCCAGGTCCAGACTTGTTGAGAGACTATCCAGTCCCTGCTGATCCAGGTCCAGACTTGTTGAGAGACTATCCAGTCCCTGCTGATCCAGGTCCAGAGTTGTGGTGAGATTATCCAGTTCCAGGTGATTCATGTCCACAGCTGTGAGATTCTCCAGCCAAGCTGATTCATGTCCACAGCTGTGAGATTCTCCAGCCAAGCAGATTCATGTCCACAGCTGAAATTCTCCAGCCAAGCTGATTTATGTCCACAGCTGTGAGATTCTCAAGCCAAGCGGATTCATGTCCACAGCTGTGAGATTCTCCAGCCAAGCTGATTCATGTCCACAGCTGTGAGATTCTCCAGCCAAGCGGATTCATGTCCACAGCTGTGAGATTCTCCAGCCAAGCTGATTCATGTCCACAGCTGTGAGATTCTCCAGTCTCGATCGATTCGTTTGCAGAGTTATTGTGATACTTGTTGGTCCCCGGCGGTTCATTTGGAGGTCTAGTGACACAAATCCCCCCCCCCCCCCCCCGAGCTATAAGCTCAGATGGGACTACTGATCGACTCCCGTCCACTCCACAGAAGCGTATCTCACCTTCTGCTGACATTTCCCTGACAGTACTGCCCGTTCCGGCATTTCTTGGATCTGACTTGCACTGTAATACACTATATAAGCTGCGTGGTATACAACCCAGTTATGTTGTCTGGGACCAGAATGGAAATGTACAGCGATGGCCGTTTTTCTTCCATCCTCAATGATCATCATTACAAAATGAGAAATCTTAATGTCTGGGCTGTCTCATGTTCCCCCCCCCCCCCCCTGGACACGCTACTTCGTTTATTGCAGCTACCCCAAACACAGCCACACCTGACTAGTCCTGTCACTCCCCCCCAGCACTGGCAATACACAGGAGGAAAAAACAAAGTCGTCATCCTCATTGATGGTTATTGCAAAAATTGAAAAAAAAAAAAACTGACTTCATATCATCATGGATGCGCTTGTGGGTGTCTATATGTTTTTTTTTCTGACTCATCTTCCATGCCAGTTTGGTGGCATCACACCCACACTGCTACTCCAGCTCAATGTCCATAACCCCAGCCTGGCCTGCCCCGCCACAGCCTCGGCACCAGCAACCCACAGAGAGCAGCCTGAAGTCAAGTCGTCAAGAGACAACCCACATGAAGAAAAGCTGCGCTGATGCCGAGTAACTTTTGTGGTGTTCTATGGTGTGTTCTGATCCAAAATATGCAGAACACCACCTACAAGGCCTTGTTTTGACGTCAACAATTGCTTGATTGCGGAGCCAGCGTGAATATTGCCATGACGAGTCACAGAATTTGAGACAATTTTTTGATATGCTGATCGATGAGGATGATGATGATGATGAAGAGGTTGATGGTACATATTTCCATTCTGGTCTGAGACTGCATGACAGTCACTCTACGCTTACTTTCACAATACATCCTGTCATCAACCAAGCCCAGGTGATGCAGACACCTGCAGCGTTGGTCAGGAACTTTGAGCAACACTCTCAGAGAAGCATCTGTTAAGTGAATGAAACTCGACTGTGTCGTCCCAGTGTTCCTAACTGAATCCAAATCAAATTCACTTTTGGGTAGGATCTGGTCGGGCAGAAAATGCAATAAATAAGTGGTTCTCATGGGAATCGAACCAACGACCTACCAGATGTGAGTCTGTGACAGTAACCACTTCACCACGGCCACCAGCTTTGACGGGTGGTCTCATCGTAACTTCGTTTACAAATTCTTGTCTAATGGATTCTTGTCTAATGGATTCTTGTCCAATGGATACTTGTCTAACAAAGTATGCATCGAGAGACAATACTTTCCTTGCCTTTTAGATAAACGTTCAGAGCAAGCTTTATGTTTTCGAAAGTATTTTCACTTTCTGTTTTCAAACAAACGATAGCTGCACTTTTTGAAAATAAATAATCATTTCTATTGTTATATTCATTTGCTTTTGCGTGGATACCTCAACATAGGATTAAGCTTTAATTGCCTTGCGTTTAAACAAAGGACCATGTCGTAAATGAGATTTTAAGTAATTTTATTGTTGAAGGACTACCATCCGGATTGACTCTTGTTAGCTGAAAGCGACTGAAAAAAAAAAAGTTTGCGCATCCGTTGGCCAGAAAATGTGCTTAAAAGATGTATGCCTTGATCCCCTTAGGTAGGTAGATATCTCTATACTCACGAGAAATTCCTTTGTCTCATTCGTAATCTATTTTCACGTATCTTTTCTAATGAAA
>JADBJO010002826.1:252500-255000 GCA_016801955.1 Conus betulinus | reverse complement strand
AGAGAGAGAGAGAGAGAGAGAGATTTGAAAACATCTATTGACATAAGATCACACAAACACAAAGAAAAGAAGAAAGAAGAAGAAGAAGAAGAAGAAGAAGAAAGAAGAAGAAGAAGAAGAAAAACAAACGGAGAGGCGTGCGCGTGCATATACACAGGAGCATACACACACACACACACACACACACACACACACACACACACACACACACACACACACACACACACATCATATCTGGATACAAACACTTTACTCGTTGGATCTATAGTTGCTAATTGAAGAGGTGGTATTCGATTTATGAATATAAAGTCAAAATAACTATAACTAGTATCCTGAGAGAGAGAGAGAGAGAGAGAGAGAGAGAGAGAGAGAGAGAGAGAGAGAGAGAGAGAGAGAGAGAGAGAGAGATTTTGCTGATTCACATGCTATAGTTCTGAATGGAATCATAGCCATCAGATTGTGAACTCGGTGTTCCACTGAGAGTGCTAGCCTTGTATTTCATCAATACTAGGTCCTGCAAACCAACCAAGATACTTGAGAATCTTACTTTGTGTCAGTGTGAGATCATCAAGATAGAGAGGTACTGATAATGAGTCAGAAGGAGGACGGCCTGAAGACTGTTGTCGACTCCACGGTTAAAAGAGGTGTCTGAAAAAGGACCCCTGTATGCTGGTCATGTCTGTCTTTTCCCTCTTCTACAATGCCTGGATGCTACGGAACTGGGGAGATGAGGAGATCTTTAGAAATGGTTGCACTAGGCCTCTCCAAATGGATATAAATAGAGTGTGGATGAGTGGGTGTGTGCTTTCAGGCTATGTATTGATTCTGCTACTACCACCATCATTATCAGTCTTAGAACTACCAGTATTGTGTGCCCTGCTACTATAACTACGAAGACTACTAGTACTTCTGCTGCTGCTGTTGCCACCACTGCTGCTATTGCTGTTGGCGAGAAGCTGCTGTTATGCTGTTACTATTATCACCATCATTATCAATTAGATGGGTGTCACGATATTCAGTTTTTGATTACATGTTTAATTTTCACTTGTTTGTTGTGTAGACGTTAATGAATTTGAACGATTTTGCATTTAATCTTTAGACGCCAATGTTTCACTTACGAATTAGAAATATTTTGCAGTTTTGAAAGAACATTATGGTACACTTTGACGATTGTTAGCATCTAAATCAGCAATATTCTAGCACCAACAATCCCCTCACTCTGCTTCATGGATTTCAGAAGTCACTTTTTGGTGGCATCCAGATCACTTACTCTCTCTCTCTCTCTCTCTCTCTCATCTCTCTCTCTCTCTCTCTCTCTGTATTTATATGAGTAATTAAATATATGCATGTAACCCTGAACTGTAACAACCTGAAAAACCGAACAACACGTGCAGCCAATCCGCACGTGCAAACAGTGACATTAGGCCATATAACACCGGCAGTAGGCGACCCAACACCATCCTGAGGAGAGCCAGCGCTCGAAACAGATTTGTTGATGATTTTAAAACTTCTTCCTTTTACCATACTATTTTAAACAGATGTTGCTCCCCAAGGGGTTGAGCACTTTGAAAATTTTATTGGGCGTTTTAGTACTATTCTTGATAATAGCTCCTCGAGTCCATTCTCCAACCCGCAATTCTACTTAAAAAGGTTAATAGAACAAACTGAAAAATTCGTACGAAACATGAGATGGAAAGCGTTTTTCTTCCTGAACCCGAATGCAAAAAAAGAGGACAAAAACACATATGGCTTCAAATCATGGCGATCTCCACCGGCCATAGATGAAATGAAATCTTTCGAGGATAAAATGAAAAGAATGATAGCCAACATAGAATTAAAAAAATCAAACAACGATTTCCAAACATCATTAAAAAATGAAAAAAAAAACAAATACAAAATGACAAAAAAAATTTCGTGAAGGCTGACAAAAAACCAGTAATTACTACAAAATGAAACAAACGAGTACTCACAACTTTCTTGATAAAAACATTCAGAAAAAACTACAAAAAACAAAAAAAAAAGCTGATAAAACCATACACAACAACATCCGAAAAAAAAAAAAAGAACTCATACACCACATGGATCTAGGTGACAGGGTAGAAACAACAGCAATAAAAGAAGCCTTCATAACTCTTAAAGACCATAAACCCCAATTTCCACAACAACCCAACATGTAGACTAATAAACCCATCTAAATCTGAACTGGGCAAAATAAGTAAGAAAATCCTAGAAAAAGCCATAAAAAACATAAAATCAAAAACACGGAATACAACCTCTGGAAGAACACATATGAAGTTATCCAATGGTTCAAAAAATCTTAACAAACAGAAGAACACAGTATTCATCACATTCGACATAGTAGACTTCTACCCATCCATAGATGAAGAGCTACTCACTAAAGCTCTGAAATTTGCTAATAAACACACAGACATAACAGGGTCAGAAATGGAAATCATTCTCCACACCAAGAAAACTTTACTCTACAGAAATGAAACATGGA
>JADBJO010002826.1:227500-245000 GCA_016801955.1 Conus betulinus | reverse complement strand
GTCTGCCCATTACTTCTTTTGCCTGCCTTTAGGTCTTTTTCCTTCAATGTCCTCTTGGAGGATCGTTTTATCTCGCCCATTAGAATTCATAATGTGGCCATACCATTTTAGCTTGTGTTCTGACAGTTGCCAGGAGATCTTCAAATTCTCCAATTGTCTTTGTCTTTCGAACATCCTCATTTGTGACATGGCCCATGTAGGAAATGTGTAGGATCTTATGATAGCATCTACCCTCTGGTCTGGATCTTCCTTTGCAGTTCTGTCATGAGGGTCCATGACTCATATATATAGAGGAAATGGAGACACAAGAGCGTGCTTGATCTTATGCTTTTAGCGATGTGTCTAACATGACAAACGGTAATGTCCATATTGTGTTGAGCCTTGGGAGTGCTGACGTTGTTTGGGGAGGCCTGGCTAGCAATTCTTCTTTCAAGCCCTCATCATTAATGATAGCTCCTAGGTGTTTCAACTGGCTGACCTTTCCCAGCCTTTGCCTCTATATAGTAATATCTCTGCCTATAGTTTGTTGCTGGTCATCAGATTGGTCTTTTCGACGCTGATCCCCGATCTGAATTTAGCTGAGGTTTTGTCAAGCCTTTGTAGAGAAAGGTTGGCGCGTTCTTCCTCTTCGCCCGCAAAACCATGGAAACCATCTGCAGAACGAAGGTTTGTGACGGTCCTGACACTGATTCTGATGGTGCTCTTGTGGTCTTCTAGTGCATGGTTCATGATGTCCTCCAGAAAGGTGTTGAATAGGATAGAGGACTGTAGACAGCCTTGGTGAACTCAGAGGTGAGGAACCGCTCACCAGCTGTGCCTTGTACCAGAGCTGAATGGAGAGAAAGAATGATAAAACATTGTCAGTAACGTGTATAACAATGAAAGAGGAGAAAGATGATAGGCAGCATCAAAGACACGTATAACAATGAATGAGGAGAAAGACGACAGATAACATCAGTAATATGTATAAGGATGGAAGAGTAGAAAGGCGATAAGCAAGTTCAATATTCTATTTGATGGTGAAAGAGACGACAGAAAACACACGTGTTCTTACATGTTTGATGATGACAAACTAGAAGAAAGAGTGCTTAGAAGAAAGGAAGCCAGAGAATGAGGCACAAACTCTTGTAGGTAAGTGTTTGATCTCCGGACTGTATTATCTCACAGTCTTTTAAATCTGTGTTGTATGTTATGCTGATCTATTTGCATTTTCGATTTTGTCATGTTAGTTACCTCCTAGCGTCTCCCTATTATATATCTGAGTATCTGACCATTAATCAGTCTGTGAATATGTTTACTCGTCTGTCAGTCATCCATCCATCAATCAATCAATCAATCAATCTATCTAACTATCTATCTATCTGTCCGTGTATCTGTGTGTCTGTCTGCCATCTATTTATCTATCTATCTGTCCATCTCTCTATCTATCAGGGGTGGGTGTGGGGGAAGGGGTGGAGGAGAGGAGCTGAAAATGAGGTACAATCTGTCAACTGCCCTAAGCAAGACTGATGTCACACACACAAAAAGGTAAAGAACAAAAAAGTCAGAAAGAAAGAAAGACAGACTGAAAATTACTGTCTGGCGAATAGTAGACAGTATAGCTTCCCTGATGTCTCTTTTCCATCCATCCCCTCCTTTGTCCTCTCCTCACCACTCCATAGAACCGTCTCATGGCAGTGTTGAGGAGAAAAAAGGTCAGCTGCAGCATCGAACATTCACGTGCAGGATTTTTTTTTTTTAATAGAGTGTCTGTGGTGGGTTTGCAGAGTACAGGCACTGACACACATAAAACTGCTCAGTCGACAGAATGGCGTGCAAGAAACCATGCGCCGTGTAAGATGACAGAGAGGACAGAGGCCAGCATCAAACAGAGAACACAATGAGACAGCGCCAGGAGGAGACTGTGGCAGCAAGAAGATTGGGCAGCAAAGAGTATGGAAAGATGAAAGAGACAGAGGAGGGTTAGGAAATAAAGGCAGAGGACATGGGCAGGCGCATTGGCAGAGGTATGAGACAGAAGAGGACAGGGGAGGGAGAGAGAGGAGGAGGAGGAGGAGGAGAATAAGCAGCAAAGATAATATGAGAAGACAAGAAAACAAGTATTTGAAGTGAACAAATAGCACAAGACAGACACAGAGAAGATTTGAAGCGAAAAAAAGCAAAACAAAACCAACAAACAAACAAAAAAAAAAAAAAATAGCAGAAGAGACAGATTTTCTCGTGTTTAGACCATTGCCACTCGTAAAGGTGTTATATAAAACTGCACAGAATCCAACAGCAAGCACCCCCCCCCCCCCTTTCCAAAGCAGCCAGTGAAGGGTAGTAGATGAATCCAAACGAAAGTGTGGGGAGGAAAAAAAGTGCCGAAGACAATATGCAAACAGTATAAAACGTAGGGAACAAATCTTTGAACCTACTCCTGAGGATCCACCCAAGGATGCAAAGAAGATCAAAAGACAAACACGGACAGAATCAAAAACCTCGATTTAATCGAAACGAAATTGAGAAAGAGGTGAGGCACGGATCAGTAAACGAGTACGTTAACTTTTGCTCCCGTAAGAAAACCTAACACAGAGTAACTTTTATTCAAGAGTGGCACAGCCTTTTAAACTTGAATAAAGTCAGACAGATACGAACAATCTAACAGTGGGGGGAAAAAAAACAAGCACGGGGCCATCAACTGAACTGTCTTCTTAGTAATGACTTGGCAAAGATTTGAACTTAAGGGGTGGGGGGACGTTGAAGAAACTGGGAACGTGAAATGGGAATGAAATATATTATAGATATGAAAAGTCTTCACTAACTGCATGAGGGAACCATCGTAATCCCTTTCAAAGACAGATCTATTTGTATGGCCTGCACCGAGGTCTTTCGTCCGCTGGATCAGAAATGATCAGAGAGACACGGCTGGTTGTGTCTGTCCTCCTAGCGTCAAGTAGGGGACACACCACAGTCCATAATACCGTGGTGTTCTCACCACCAAGGGTGCAAAAAAGAATCCAATAGCACCCCCGAAGCAGCCAGTGAAGAGTAGTAAAGGAAACCAAACGAAAGTGTGGGGAGGAAAAAAGTGTGTGTGTGTGTGTGTGTGTGTGTGTGTGTGTGTGTGTGTGTGTGCGCGCGCGCGCGCGCCTCTGTGTGTGATATAAGATTTTTTTAAAGATACGTTTAGGATGAAAGAAGCACGGCTGTCTGATGTTCCAGCCAAACCTGACGTCATACTTGCCCTTTGTGCAAAAAGGGAGGACGGACAGACATCACAGTTGATCAAGAACAGAATGGTGGCCCACTGTCCCCTCCTGCTCCATTTTACAGCCATGGCCACACACCGATTATCAAAACACGCAGAGGCTGATAAGAATGTAAGCCTTCTTAGACACAATATACATTCGTCACTGCGGTCCATTCTGTTTAAACTCACTGCCACCCTTTCTCAGAGGATGGACTGATCAATCTTGACGAACTGTTTTAAAAGAATGTCTGCATCGATGACTTCAACAGTAGACAACAAATACACAAAAAATACCCCTCTTCCAGCCTTTGTGCATTTGAACACACCTCTGAGCCAGCCATGGTTTCTCCAAACAGTTCACTGTAATTTGTCTGACCAAGACCAGTTAGTATGTGCGCGTTGATCCTAGTATGAAAAAAACCACACGTAAAGAAACAGAGGGGCACCGCTGTCCCATCCTGATCTAATATAAAATCACAGAACGTCGCTGTGTACCTGTTTTAAGTGGTTAAGCATGCTAATGATCTTATGAAGTAACAGCGGAATATGACTTTCGCACGTGCATCCTGCTGTGCTGGAAAAGAGCACCGACAGCCTCAAAGCATTCTTGTCACGCTTGAGGAAAATGTAAGCTGAACTTGTAGCGACGCAGGTACTCAGATAGCAAGGAACTTGCCAGTCAGTGGATGGCGGGGAAGAGGCCACAAAAAGTGCGAAATGGGGAAGAAGATGTCAGCGGGAAAAGATAAAGAGAAGCGAAGGGAAGAGAGAAGAGGGGCAGGAGGAAGATGATGAGGAGTGAACTCCATCAGACCGACCGAAGTCAGACGTGAGATGTAAGAGAGGGGGAAATATAGGGAAGAGTTTCAGATAGAAAGGAGAGGATGTGAAGAGGTGGACAAAGGAAAAAGAGGAGAGGTGGCAGAAAGGTTAGGATGAAGAAGAGAATGAAGAGGAAAGTCCATAGTGGTAAGGAGATCTGAAATGAAATACCGAACAGTTAACAGAAATGACTAACGAGGAGTGTCACTCTTGTCGAGAAAATGACTCGCCCGTAACTCCAAACGAATGCTGCTTAGGGCACCAGTTCGCTTACCATCCATTAATCCCAACGAATACTGCTTTTATGGCACCAACTCGCTTACCATCCATTAATCCCAACGAATACTGCTTTTATGGCACCAATTCGCCTACCACCATAACTAAAAAAAAAAATGCTGCTTATGGTACCAATTCGCCTCGCATCCGCAAATCTAGATGAATGCTTCTTATGGTACAGATTCGTCTACCACCTATAACCCCCACATGAATGCTGCTTATGGTATGAATTCGCCTACCACACATAATTCCAAACGCATATTGCTTATGGTGCCAATTTGTCTCGCATCCACAACTCCAAACGACCATTGTTTATGGCACCGATTTTTCAGTCATTTTACAGATGATGGGCCGAGGGCTTGTGTGCTACATAATGTTATTGCACGCGAAAAAAAAAACAACTCTTGACCCCGGGGGTTGTTCTTAGTAAAATCATACACAGGTCAGCAAAAGCGCACGCAGACAGAGAACAGTGGATGCTGGTAACAATAGCCTGAAATGTAGACCAGAAATATGTTGCCACCAAGTAAGTTATCCAAACCACAACACAAAATCACCCCTCAGCAAACAAAGACACTGAAAACAAAGAGCGGCACGGACAAACAACTGAGAGGTCCTGGGTTTGAGTCCTCGACCCATTACTGTTGCAATATTTTTCAGCCCCAACTGATCTCAGCCCACAGTTGTGAAACTTTTGTAGCTGTATTTGATACTTGCCTAGACTTGCTGTGATATTTACCAGCACTGTCTGATTCAAGCCTGGAGTCGTGAGCTTATCTAACTTTAAATGGTTTCCACCCAGGATTGTGATATTTCTTCCGTCCAACCTGATTTCTGCCCATAATTGTGATGAGATTATTCAGTCCCAGATGATTCAGGTCCCATTGTCCTTAAGGGCCTCTGACCAATAGGAAACTCATCTCACCCACCAATGGATTCAGGTCTACAGCAGTAAGGTTCTCCAGTGTAGCTCATTCATGTCTAGAGCAGTGAGATCATCCAGCTCTGCCTGCTTCATGTCCAGAACAGTGAGATCAGCCAGCTCTGCCTGCTTCAGGTCCAGGTTTGTGGGATTCTGCAGCGTCAGTCGATTCGTTTGCAAAGTTATTGTGATATTTTCCAGTCCCCGGCAATTCATTTGGGCGGCTCAGTAACACAGATTTCCCCCTTATGCTATGAGATCAGATGGGACTACATAGTCGACTGTCGTCCACTCAAGACACTTCCGCTAACAAACCCTGACAATACTGTCCGTTTCTGCATTTATTGGATCTGGCTTGGACCATATTACACTATATAAGAAGGCGTGGTGTACAGCCCAGTTATGTTGTCTGGCACCAGAATGGAAATGTATATAGCAGCAACAGTTGTCATCCTCCGTGATCCTCATTACAAAATGAGAAATCTTTTATGTCTCGGCTGTCTCATGTCCCACGCCCCCTGGGCACTGCCACATTGTTGACTGTGGGCTACCCCAGACACAGCCCCATCTGGGCTCGTCTGTTGCTTCCCTAGCACTGGCAATTCATGTGCAGAAATCAAAGTCGTCATTCTCATTGATAATTATTGCAAAAATCAGAAAAAAAAATTTGAATTCATGTCGTCTTTGATGCCCTGGTAATTTTTTCTGTCTTATCCTTTGTGCCATTTCAGTGGCATAGCATCCATGCCGCTCATGCTGGAATCTTGCTCACAGACACAGCCTGGCCAGTCTCGCCTCAGCCCTGGCACTGGCAATCCACAGGAGAGCCAACATCAAGTTGTCAAGAGGCAGCCCACCAGAGGAGACACTGCACTGCTGCCGAGTGATTTCAGCGGTGTTCAGTGGTGTTTGTCCTGATCCAGCAACAGCAGGAAACCACCTACTACGTCCCGTACTGACGCCAATATTTGCTTCGTCGCGGAGCCAGCGAGAGTGAGCTCTCCTTCCGGTGGGTGCCATGAAGGGCCACAGAATTTGAAACATGAGAGAAAAAAAAAGATCGATGTAAATGAGGATGATGAAGATGATGCTACAGATTTCCATTTCGGTCTGAGCCTACAGGACAGGACTGTACTCCACGCTACCTTTCATAATATATCCTGGCGTTAACCAGGCCAAGCGACAGAGATACCTGCAGTGTTGGCTTGGAATTTGAGCAACACTCTCAGAGAGGCTTCCATTAAGTGGATGAAACTTGACTGTGTGGTCCCAGTCTTCCCAACTGAGTCAAATGCAAACTGAACTCAGGATAGGAGTCAGTCAGGGCAGAGAAATCCTAGAGGTAAACGGCTCTGATGGTAATCAAATGCATGACCTTCCAGCCGACGTCTTTGACGTTATCCACTTTGCCACAGTGGCTGGTCCTGGTGGATGGTTTCATCATAATGTTGTTATCAGTTTCCTCATCTTTGATGGATTCTTGTCTAACAATGTACACATCGAGAGACAATACTTCTCTTGCCCTTTTGACGAACTTTCAGAGCAAAATTTGGATATTATTCATGTTGTACAACATGTTTTTTTTTATTGTGACATCGTAATCTAACGATAGCATTTTTGCTTCCTCTGCTTTTAACGAAATGGTACCTGCACCTTCAATCTGTATTGCATGTTACACGAATATTTAAAAACATGACTAAGCTTTGATTGTCGTGTGTGTTGATTAAAGGATCATGTCATAAATGAAATCTTAATTTACGTATTGCTGAGGGACAGTCGCCCTGTTATCTCCTGTCAGCTGGAAAGAACGAACAAAAATGTTTGCGCGACTTCTGACCAGAAAACATTTATGCTTCAAAGATGTATGCTTCGAACCCCATAGATAGATATCATAGTCGTAAGGA
Organism: Conus betulinus; assembly: GCA_016801955.1. Classification (NCBI taxonomy): domain Eukaryota; kingdom Metazoa; phylum Mollusca; class Gastropoda; order Neogastropoda; family Conidae; genus Conus; species Conus betulinus. Next base: position 237,844 of record JADBJO010002826.1, on the reverse strand, counting down.
ATCCCTTCATCTCATTTTTATCTAATATCACCAGTTCTTTTCCGTGTGAAAATGCAATCTTTAGTAAGGCCAAGGAATGGGGTGACGGTGGAAGAGGGTGAGTATGCGACTGATGTGGGTCGCGATTGTACACAGTTTTTAAAATGAAATGTACACAACTACAATGTAGTGTTGCTTGTGCTACCCTCAATCTAGCACCTCTAATTCTCAGTTGAATATCTTCATTTCTTTCTTTCCCCCATTTCTTCCTTCCTTCCTTTCTTTCCTTCCCTTCCTTCCTTCCTTCGTTTCTTTCTTTTCTTCCTTTCTTCGTTGCTTCCTTCCTCCTTTCTTTCTCATTTCTTTCGTGGTTTAGTTTACATATTTGGTAAAGACGTGCCTGGAGAACTGTCTATCGAGACGTATCCCCGAATATTGCCTGACCACATTCTTCTACTTTTAAACAGACAAAAATGGATCCTACTTCATCAGGAGCAGAGAGTGCCGTCCCTCTCCATTCGCTCTCTCGCTGTGATGGAAGAAAAGGTCAGGTGTAGCTCCCAGCGTTCCGTGCCGAGTTTATGGAGAGGAAGGGTTTAGCAGGGCTCGGGCATTCACACACTACTCCACAGACACAGAGTGACTGGGTGAAACTGGTGGAGAGTGGACACTACAGGGACAGAAGAAGGGTGGAGAGAGAGAGAGAGAGAGAGAGAGAGAGAGAGAGAGAGAGAGAGGGAGAGAGAGGAGAATGAAGGGAGAAACCGATGGCGTTAGGAGGTGAAATAAAAGAGGTAGCATCATCGCTGAAAAAAAGGGAAAAAAAAAAAGACACTAAAAGAGGGATGTATGGACCGTGAGAAGCGCGCACACACACACACACACACACACACACACACACACACACACACACACACACACACACACACACACACACAAAAACGAAGAGAGAGAGAGAGAGCACGAGAAAGAGAAAGAGAGTGCAGATAACCAGAACACAAAAATGTGGATCAACAGGTAAACACAGATGTCGGCGCAGAAAAAAAAAAAGCAAAAAATACATCCACAGCTGTAGATTACACAGGGTGAGGAGGAGGAGTAGAAGTGGGGGGGGGGGGGGGGGGGGGGGGCGAGAGTAAAAAAATGGAGTGAGAGGAGAAGGGGGAGGAAGAAGAAAAAAAAAAAAACGGAAGGGGAGGAGAAAAAAAAAACCAGTCAAAGTACTAGCGACAGAAGCAAAAGTGGCAAGAGCAGCAGCAAATGGTTGTAATGGTGGTGTAATAGAAGATGGAAGAGAAGAAGAAGAACTAAAAAAAAAAAAAAAAAAAAGAAGTAGGGGGGGGGGGGGGGGAGGGGAGGAGGGGGGGGGGGGGGGGGGTGGGAGGAGAGGAAAAAAGGAGAAAAAGAAAGAGTAGTAGTCGCAGTGGTAGCAGAAGTAGTTGCAACCATGGCAGCAGCAGTAGTTGCAGTAGCAGCAGCAGTAGTAGTGGTGGTAGAAGAGGATGATAACGAAGATTCTTCCAGCATGACATACAACATGCATATGGTCTTGACAAAACTGAGACTTGCGATCTGTGAAATGGATTTCCCTCCTTGTGTCGCATTCATTCCATTCTCCTGCCGTTTTTTCTTTGAACTTTCACGACTGCCTTCTGTTTCTGTCACCGCTTTCAAAATTCACAGCCACACCAACGTTAGAAGGGAGGGAGTGAGAGAACGACAGATCGCTGGGGAAGATGAAAGCCGCTCTGAATTCACGGATGTACAGTGAATGTCCTGCGACGTACCCTGTCCTGACGGAAGGGTCTACCAGCCTCCCTATCGACCGGTGGATGCTTTATTTATTTTAGCAGCCCTCTGTCAACGTGAACCGCTTTGATGACCGCAGTGGGGGTAGGTTAAAAAATATGGGTAGAAGCATATCCTCCTGGGGTCATCGTCAAAGACGGTTAGGAATGCCTTGAAAACATTGATCAAACAACAAACCAGGGTCTTCAAATGAGAGAATGAATTCTGAACGGAAGAAAAGCAGGCCTATCAAAACAGGAACAACGATTAGCAGTGTGATACATCTGAGAATTCTTCCCACCCTTCCCCTTGGCACACAGACACGCAGGCAGGCAGGCAGGCAGGCAGGCAGGCAGGCAGCACGCACGCACGCACGCACGCACGCACGCACGCACACACACACACACACACACACACACACACACACACACACACACACACACACACACACACATTCCCCTTACTCTGATGAAAATGGAATTTATTGAGAGGAAAAAGAAAAGGTAACAAGAATTTGGAATATATATAGTAGGAAAAGGGCGTGGAAAGTTGGAAAGTAAATGCAGGGTGGTGTGTGAGGGAGGTAAGGTGGGGGTGTTTTGTGGGTGGGGATGGTGAGTTCAGGATATTGGATCTCTGACGGATGGTTATGCTGACGAAGAAAATAGTTAAAATGTTTTACGTTTAGCTTGAAAATCAGTCACAGATTTAGTCTCTGTTGTTCTCCCCCCCCCCCCTTCCACAACATCTGTAGCCTTCTTCTCTCCCTTTACTTTTCTTTTAGTAACAAGCGTTAATCATGCAGAGTGTGAAAATGTACTGGTGCACCTGCGTTCAAAAGTTTGACGCGGCAATTTGAAGTGAAGTTCAAACTGAACGAGCTGGACTTAAAGTGATTGTAAAATAGGGGTTCAAACAGAGTAAAACAGGTTCAAAGAGGGGGTTCAAACAGAGTAAAAAAACAGGTTCAAATAGGGGGTTCAGAGTAAAACAGGTTCGAAGTGGGGGTTTAAACAGAGAGTAAAACAGGTTCAAAATGGGGCTCAAACAGAGTAAAACAGGTTCAAATAGGGGGTTCAAACAGAGTAAAACAGGTTCAAAAGTGGGGGTTCAGAGTAAAAACAGGTTCGAAGTAGGGTTCAAACAGAGTAAAAAAGGTTCAAAGTGGGAGTTCAGAGTAAAACAGGTTCGAAGTGGGGGTTCAAACAATAAAACAGGTTCGAAGTGGGGGTTCAAACAGAGTTAAACAGGTTCAAAATGGGGTTCAAACAGAGTAGAACAGATTCAAAGTGGGGGTTCAAAGAGTAAAACAGTTTCAAAGTGGGGGTTCAAACAGAGTAAAACAGGTTCAAAGTGGGGTTCAGAGTAAAACAGGTTCAAAGTGGGGTTCAAACAGAGTAAAACAGTTTTTCGAAGTGGGGGTTCAAACAAAGTAAAACAGGGTTCAAAGTGGGGGTTCAAACAAAAAAAACAGGTTCGAAGTGGGGTTCAAACAGAGTAAAACAGGTTCAAAGTGGGGGTTTGAACTGGGTAAAGCGGGCTGAAAGTAGGGCTTTCAACGTGATAAAAAGAGATCAAGAACAGCAGCTATGTCATTGGAGAGCACTGATGTTATTGACAACGACTCTACGACCTTACATGAGGGGTCGTAGACACAGGAGTTTTCATCAGGGCAGGACCATGTACGACTTGTCCTATCGCTTGTGTTTGAAAGAGAGAGAGAGAGAGAGAGAGAGAGAGAGAGAGAGAGAGAGAGAGAGAGAGAGAGAGGGCTTTAACGTTTTACGGTTTATGCCTTCTGCTGAGCAAGCCCTCAAGGCAACGAGGTTACGCACACGAGTTGACACCTGGCATCATTAGCGTTGAACAATAACAAGCAATGATGAAATAAACAGAACGACAGAATGTAACGACTACAATATGGCTGAAAGGAAGCGCATCATTGATATCAACGTACATTCATTTTATGATATTAAAAAAAACTCACATCTGAGCGATCAAATCCAGTTGAATGACATCCTTCCACCCATCTCCTCTAACGTTGGTTATTTTATTTTCCGTTCTTTTCACTCTTGACAGATAGCTCCGACTCCTTTTCTGACAGCTTTCAGTGCAATGAATACGTACAGAAAACATGCTCACATGCACATATTGAGAGTATTGAGAGAGAGAGAGAGTATTGAGAGAGAGAGAGAGAGAGAGAGAGAGAGAGAGAGAGAGAGAGAGAGAGAGAGAGAAAGAGATTGTGTATAGGAAGACAGACAGACAGGTAGATGGAACGGTCCGATGGAAGAACAGACACAGGGAAGACAGACAAGGCATCAGCGTGTGTTCCATTCCAAGCTGTCTTGATGTCATATCCATCTCCCACAGTGCGAGTTTTGTTCAGACCTGCTACAGGTCCCTGAGAATGGAATTCCGATCGTTTTATCCACTAGTCAGAAAAGTGTTACTTACTACTTGAAATGCATGAGAGAAAAAATATAGTGGTGGTGCTAAAGAGGAATATATTCTAGCCATCAGTGCTAACATTGATTTTTTTGTATTGAATGTCAACTGGGTTTTAAATGGAAGAAAAACTGAATCAGAAACTAGCTTAAAAAAAATTATTGTTTGTCTCCATCTCTTTTATCTATATATTCTGCTATATCTGTCAAGTACATATGCCACCGAACCCTGTAACTTCGTTTTGATTGGTGTCTGAAAAGACCGTGATTCACTTGTTGCTCCCATGGACGATAATCTCTGGCGTGTTGTCAGGGGCAGATCAGTTTCCTCTAAGGATAATCCAAGATGTAGAATAAAAAAAAACAGAAAAAAAACCCCAGCAAAAACGCTGTTTACTGAGGCAATTGCGCCCTTGCGCGCTGCGCGAGCGCGCGCGCGCGCGCGCGTGTGTGTGTGTGTGTGTGTGTGTGGTGTGTGTGTGTGTGTGTGTGTGTGTGTGTGTATGTGTGTGTGTGTGTGTGTGCGCGCGCGCGTGTGTGTGTGTGTGTGTGTGTGTGCGTGCGTGAGTGCGTGTGTGTGTGTGTGACTGTGTGTGTTTGACTCTGTGTGTGTGTGTGTGTGTGTGTGTGTGTGTGTGTGTGTGTGGTTGAGAGAGAGAGAGAGAGGAGAGAGAGAGAGAGAGAGGAGAGAGAGAGAGAGAGAGTAGGGAAGGGCGTGGTGGTTGGATGCCATGTAACCTCTCTAATCTGCCCCCGCCAAGTTATCTTTCCCAAGCAATTGGATTCAGTTGCCGTGAAGACACTGGAGCCGGCTGTCTTGCGGCGCTGTATTCAGCTATTTTCAGAGAGGCAAAGAGTTTGAGTAAAACGGTTTATTTGACCTTCTTCTTGCCCTCAGGGATCCCCGGCCTGTCTTCTGCATGTCTGACCAAAGTTAACAGATGGAACGCAGGATCAAGGCAAGTGACGGTTGAGGTTTGAGGAGATGGAGCAAGGACAGAGGGAGAGGGGAGGAAGGGTAAAGCAAGAGAGGGGGGAAAGTCGATCTCCATCCCAACTTCTCCAGAAAAAAAATCCAAGATGGATGTACCAGGCTACATAGTGTTTCCTCATCTTCGAGCATATAAAAAGTCAGTTTAGTATCCGTTTCTTTACTACATAGGTATGATAAGTCATGCATTCAGATTAGGAAAAATTTTTTAATAACAACGAGGAACATGGTAAGAAATGTGTAGTTAACTTTAACACGACTGTCGACTTCTAAACTTCTGATTGTCTTCTTTCATGGAAGGGCCTGAATTACACTCAATGTCACAGCAAAGTAAAGCAAAAAAAAACTTAAGATTCAGAGTTTGATGAGAAATCTTTATTCATTAACTGAAGTGATAAACGAGAAGACATACAGCAGAACTGGTAGGGATGGAGGGTAGGAGGGGGGGGGGGGGGGGGGGGGAGTGAGTGGAAACAAGACAGCAGGGGAAGGCGGTCAGAAGACACGTGTGAGTCTTCATACACGCACACTTGAGATGTAAGTGTCCTGACAGAAAACTATGTGAAGAAATAAGGCCACAAAATGGAGTGGACTGCCGCAAGAGTTAGACACTGCGGTGTCTGTGCCACATACATTTTACTGTTGTCATCCAACCGTCAAGATTCTGTGATGAGTACGACGACAAGAGGCACAAGGAAATTCGTAGGCACTTCAAGATGATGCTAGCAGTCTGATCTAGGAGCAAGCGTAGTCCTTACAGGAAGATGAAGAAAGAATATTCGGACACGCATCGTTTCCAGGTTTATATGTGTCTTTTTGTCCGTTCAGAGATTTTTGCATCAGTGAGTTTTTCTATTCCTTTTTAAAGCACAACAATCTCTCTCTCTCTCTCTCTCTCTCTCTCTCTCTCTCTCTCTCTATATATATATATATATATATATATATATACATAGATATAGATATATAGTTATAGTTATTCCCAGGAAGCTGTTGTTAAGGAAGCCATGCTGATCATTAAAGACCTGTCAAATTTATGTCCTATATTTTTTCTCCGTGGAATGTCAATGATGATGACGAGGATGATAGAGAAGAGAGAGAGAGAGAGAGAGAGAGAGAGAGAGAGAGAGAGAGAGAGAGAGAGAGAGAGAGAGAGAGAGAGAGAGAGAGGAGAGAGTCATTGTAGGTAGGGAAACAGAGAAGGGCGTCGGAGTAAAGCAACATTAAACGGACAAACAGTTTCTAAGTGTAAGTGAAGTCCCAAAGCGGATGCCACACTAACACTTCTTTGCGTTTGTTTACTTGTTCCAAGGGAGCGGCCGGTGAGGTGGGATGGGGTGGCGAAGGTACAGAGCATGAATGTAGAGTGTGGAGGCTGGTGGAAATTGGGGAGACGACACCGAGGAAGTGGGGAAGGATGGAGGGGGTGGGAGTTCTTGAGCTCCTACAGTCCCTCTGTAATTCGCCGTTAGAACCGTTTCCTTCCAATGCTACCAAATCCAATTCCCGCAAAGGTACTGACGTCTCGCTCTTTAACCTTCAGGCAGTGCCATGTTTAGACTCGCTTTCAGAGAGGCGGAAAGTTTGGGTAAAAACTGTTTACTCGGCCTTTCCCTCGGCCGTCAAGGGCTGAGCGAGTGTGCAAACCTGTCTTCTGCATGTGTTGTCCACAGGCCATGGACTGAGCCAAGGTTACAGAGGTCACAGGGGGAAGTTCGGCATCTTTGAGTTAAAGATATGTTGGTGTGTGTGTGTGTGTGTGTGTGTGTGTGTGTGTGTGTGTGTGTGTGTGTGTGTGTGTGTGTGTCTGTGCGTGTGTGAGTGTGCTGTAATGTGTATATAGAAATTGAAGCGCGGAATTTTTCACACACACACACACACACACACACACACACACACACACACACACACACACACACACACACACACACACACACACACACACACACACACACACACACACACACACACACACACACACACACACACACACACATAAAGTGGCGAAACAATGAAGTCTTTTCAAATACTTCTTTACACTTAATAACTATTTTGATAGAATGGGTCTTTCATCTGTTCTGAACAGAAACAACAAAAGATTAATCAACTATGATGACATTTTACATGCACTCAGTAACTGAACAATGCACTTAAAGTATACAATCTGAAATGCAAACCGTTTTCATTTCCTTAAACTATCAGTAGAAAAAAATGTGTTCTGTCTTAAGAGAGAGAGAGAGAGAGAGAGAGAGAGAGAGAGAGAGAGAGAGAGAGAGAGAGAGAGAGAGAGAGGGAGAGAGAGAGAGAGAGAGAGAGAGAGAGAGAGAGAGAGAGAGAGAGAGAGAGAGAGAGAGAGAGAGTTACGACAGTGAATGTAGGAAAACAGTTTACTGTCACCGGCAGTTAAGATACTATTAAAAAAACGTGCTCACTTTTGGAGTGAAAGGTGAATCAGAGCAAGACAAAAAAGAAAAAAATATTTGCAAAGAAACCCTGTAATTAAATCAATTGAAAGCAAACGCTTTCAATTTTTAACAATGTGAGAATGCAGCCAATGGGCTCAATAACCAGTCAATAAAAAATTTATGCGAATCATAATAGTCTATGATATATTGTTCAGCTTCCTTCTGCGTATAGTATTTGCTTCTGCAATAAACGCAGGTATATATCTAATGTGATTCACTTTATCTGTTTGTAGTAAAGAAACTAAGCCACACCTTTCTGCTAATAATGATGCTGAGATCTTGCTCGCACCAGAATACTAGTATGTATGGAAGCGTGGTGCACAGCCAAGTCAAACTGTCTAGGACTGGAAGGGATGATCATCATCATCAGAAAATGAGGAAGCCTATTTTTGTCTGTCTTTTCTTCCACGGCCCTGGGTGATCTCGCGTCATTTACTGTGGCTACCAAATGCACAGCCACACCCAGACTCCTGTCTTCTCCTTTCCATGGCACTCCATGGGGAGAAATCAAGGTCGTTATACTTATTGATCATCGTTACAAAACGAGAGGAAAAACTGTCTAAGTGTCGCCTTTGTGGCCCCCCCCCCCCCCCCCCCCCCCCCCATAGTCTCCTGGTTGGCTCATCTTCTGTTTCCTCATCCGTAGTGGCTTCACGTGTAACAAAGCAAATAACAGGAGACATGCTTACTCGCCTTTCTGACAAACATTAAGAACAGGTTTCAGATATTCATTTACATTCTGTGATGTACTTTGTGTCACATGATAGTTTCACTACAATTTTTTGTGAGAGACAGTTCGTTCTTGCTTCCTCTGCTTGTAAGCTTGCATCTCTTACCTAAACAATTATTGCTATTGTCATGTCGATTTGCTATTTTGTGGATATCTTCATTTAAGATGAAGCTTCAGTCACCTTTTTTTTTTTTGCACAAAAGCATGACGCTGTAAATGAAATGGCAGTTTATGAGAGATTTCTATGCTGACTAATCCTTGTTAGCTGAAAGAGAAAGAATAACGTTTCTGCAGTTCCTGACCTGAAAATATCACACTTCACTGCGTTTGCTTTGAACCCCGCACGTATCTCAGTACCCACTAGGCATTCTGGCGTCATTTCAGGCTTAGTTTATTTAAGCAAGTATTGCTTAATGAAAGATCAGGGAACAGGGCTGGGGTGGATGGCAGTGGTTGAGTGTAGGGCTTTTGTATACAAAAAAAAGGAAAAAAGAAAGGCAACTGGTTCTATCTATCTATCTACATGTCACAAACAATTACAATCCAATTTGGCTTGTGATCCCCCTTCATCGATCCCCTATAACGCTTAAATGAATTTTTTTCTTCCCTTTTTTTCTCTCTTTTTTGCTTTGGTGAATTGTAGATTCATTTACGTAGTTGCCATGGACGTGCTGAAGGAAATGGCTATGAAGGTGTATCCAAGAGACTGGTTAACAAAGAAAAAAAAATGGAGGGAAAGGATTCTATTCAATCATGAATGGAGAGTGCCGCTCCTTTCTTTTAGTTCTCTGGTACTGGTGGTAGAAAAGGTCAGGGGTAGCTCCAGCGCTCCAGGCTGGCTTTGAGGAGAGGAAGGATTCAGAAGGGCATGGGCATTCACACGCTACTCCACAGACAGAGAGTGACATGGGAGTTAAGTCAATGTAAAGTGATCAGCACAGGGACAAAAGAAGATAGTGTGTGAGGCTTGAAAGAGAGAGAGAGAGAGAGAGAGAGAGAGAGGAGAGAGAGAGAGAGAGAGAGAGAGAGAGAGAGAGAGAGAGAGAGATCAGATTGAGAAAAAAGTAGATTGATCAAAAAAGTAGGATGGATAAACACACACATACAGACTGGCAGACAGACAGATAGACAGACACACATCTATCTATCTATATATCTGTCTATCTATCTAGCTACCCAATTTTCTATCTATCTATATACCTATGTATCTATCTATGTATCTATATATGTATCTATTTACCTCATGATATATGATTGAAGAAATAGGGGGAGATAAGCATTCATATCTGCAGTGGTAGATAAATTCTGCCTAATAACAGTATGTGCTTGAGAGGGTGAATGGGGAATAATAAATGCTTCCCAAAATGAGCCTTCAGCAAGCTTATAGTCTCCAAGGGGGAGACAATCTCCAATGGGGAGGAAACTCACTAACATATATCCTGGTCAGATACCGGTATTTCGAAACCTGATTGTTTCTCCTCAGTGACCGCCGAAAGTGGTAACTTGACTCCTCTGCCTTTCGGTTTAAGAAGGATGCTGTCCCAGAAAAGGCTGAAGAGCACAACAAGCTAAATTTTCTTGTGAAAAGTAGAAAATATAAAAAGATAACCTCTTAAGACACAAGTGCTGTATATGTATGTATGTGCATACATCATGAAGATACTGCTATGTATCACTGATATATATTAAGACAGAGTGAGAGAGAGAGAGAGAGGGGGGGGGGGGGGAGAGAGAGAGAGGGGGGGAGAGAGAGAGAAAGAAAGAGAGAGAGAGAGAGATGATAGATAGATTGAAGGGATGAATAGAGAGACAAACAGACAGTAGACAGACACATACACACACACAGAGACACACACACACACAGAGACAGAGAGAGAGAGAGAGAGAGAGAGAGAGAGAGAGAGAGAGAGAGAAAAAAAGAGAGAGTAAGAGAGACAGACAGAGACA
>JADBJO010002826.1:220000-222500 GCA_016801955.1 Conus betulinus | reverse complement strand
GGAGCAGGGAGGAGGGGGCTTAACAGAACTGGACGGCAGGGGAAGGTGAGAGGTCACAGGACACTGTAAGACTTCATACCACACAATCGAAACTGTAAGATTTCACATCACACAATCGAAACTGTAAGATTTCACATCACACAATCACCGTCACACACACATCACCCGTGAAAAAAGTGAAAAGTATGATACATGCTGCTGCGGTGTAGAAAACCACGTGACGGCATAGAAAACCACGTGACGGCATAGAAAACCACGTGACGGCATAGAAAACCACGTGACGGCATAGAAAACCACGTGACGGCATAGGGGCTCAAAATAGAAGCCAACAGCCGCAAAGGTTATACGCTCTGCCAATACTGCAGTGTCTGTGCCACCAAAACCTCCACTGTTGTCAACGAACTGTCAAGTCTCCTTGTTGATTTCATCAGTTTCTTGAGCATGACACTCGCGATTTTTGCTGAAAATCACAGTGTTGTTGATCAATAGGTCGGTAGGCCAATTTTTGTTGTTAAAAGTCCAGCATTAATCAAATATCATTTACTGTCAGTTCAAACTACTGTAAAATTTTCGGTTGCATTTCTAACCTTGAACTTGAACCTCACTGGCGTCTTGTGAGCTTAGTGTTCACCGACCAACAAACTTTTCAGATCGGTTTGGTTTCCGTTTCTTAGCAGTAAAGGTATGATAAACACACTTTCTGGACTGATAACAAAATCATCATCTTACACCAATGTCATCAACACACATGACAGAGAATGTGCCAACTAGGAAGGCGTTACGCTTTGCGCTGAACTCAGAAGCAATCTGAAGCGATCAAAGCTAAGTGCATTTTCGATATTTTGTCCGTCTTTGTTTCACCTGAGGAAGACCTAAGAGGTCGAAACGCGTTGTGTGTTGTCTTGTGACTCGTTTGTCCACGTTTCTCTGGGCGGTTCGCTGACATTTATTTAAGATTTCTCCCATACATAAATCAAACACCTGCATTCGTTGACATAACATTAAATTCTAAACCTGGGGAATGTTCTATCTACATAAGCAGTTTAATCAATGGATACAGTTATCAGAGATCTTCAAATGTGGTGTTACAATGACGAGTTTTGACTTCACAGCCATTTTCTACACTGCATAACACATATATTATGAAGCCTTCGACGTCAAAATCAAAACAACTGAAAATCCACCTCAGGTAATTTCATCCTAGAACAAGCTAAGATTTCAAAGAGAAAAAAATGGATATGTGGGTTGAACGAGAGTGATGAAAAGAAATGTTATCTCCATCCTTGAATTTGAATGGAAGTGGTTAAGTATTTATAGAGAGAGGCTGGCCTAGGTCTGACTATTTGGATTCAAAGTATTGTAAGTCAGGTTGAAAAATTTAAAGCTGCATGGCAAGTAAAATCTTACAGCAGCCAGTTCCAAAGTTCAACCAAATCAGAATCGACCCAGAGACCATCTGTGGCCAGAAAATGGCACGGTTTAAAGAAAAACACTTGGCCAAACAGCGCGACGAGATATTTTTCAGAAATTCTCTATAATTCAGAAATCATACCATTTAGTGCTAAAATCTCGGAGAATCTTATGATATGAAGAACGACCAAACTTAATGACACTGCATTTATATGTACCAGAGATCCAGCCTTGCCACATTGCATGACATACATATACACGTACGTACTTAATTACATTTAAAGGAAGTAAAGGTCCATTCAAAATCTGGAAACGTTGCGACTTTTACAAACAGACGATCCATTTTCCCACTCCCCTTTCCTGATTTCAATGAAAACATCCAATATCAAACTACTGAAAGTCCGAGCATCTGAGTAAACATTGTCACTTATTTCGGCAAACATTAAGAACTTCATTACCAATTCGAGAGTGACTCCAAGCCCATCTTATTTTTGGAAATGGCTAAAAGTAATGCGTAGGAGGACAAAGAGACACGTCATTCAACGACAACGAATGCAACACTAACGGACAAACAGTTTCTGAGTAAAATCCAAAGCGGTCGACACAAGACCTGTCCTTTGCGTTCGTTTTATTTGTTTGTTTGTTCCTAGGCAAAGGTTGGGGTGGGATGGGGTGGCGAGGGTGAGGAGATGACTATAGAGATGGAGACCAGTGGAAATCCGGAAGACGACATGAGGGAGAGGAGGGTGGAGGGGATGGGATGTCTGGAGCCTCTGCAATCCCTCTGTAATTCGCCCTTAGAACCGTTTCTTTCCAACGTTACCAAATCCAATTCCCGCAAAGGTACTGACGTCTCGCTCTTTAACCTTCAGGCTGCGCCATGTTTAGACTCGCTTTCAGAGAGGCGGAAAGTTTGGGTAAAACTATTTACTCGGCCTTTCCCTCTGCCGTCAAGGGCTGAGTGTGTACAGACCTGCCTTCTGCATGCGTTGTCCGGGGAGCGTGGGTAGGGTCATAGATTACAGAGGCCACAGGGGGAAGGTGGGCATGATTGGGTTAAGTATTCGTTTGGTGTGTGTGTGTGTGTGTG
>JADBJO010002826.1:190000-217500 GCA_016801955.1 Conus betulinus | reverse complement strand
GATTCAGTATTTCCCCGATAGGTGCATTGAGATTCAGTATTTCCCCGATAGGTGCATTAAGATTCAGTATTACCCCGCCAGGTACATTAAGATTCAGTTTTTCCCCGATAGGTGCATTGAGATTCAGTTTTTTTTCCCGATAGGTGCATTGAGATTCAGTCTTTCCCCGATAGGTGCATTAAAATTCAGTATTTCCCCGATAGGTGCATTAAGATTCGTTCGTTCTTCCTCACACCAGGAGAGCTGAGATTCGATATTTCCCCGTGAGATGGATTGAGATTTAGTATTTCCCCTTTTGGTGTATTGATAGTCAGCTTTTTCTCGCCAGATGTACTTTGATTGAGTATTTCCCCTTCAGGTGTATCGAGAATCAGTATTTCCTCGCCAGATGTATTGAAAATCAATATTTTCCCGGGCAGATTATTTGAGCTTGAGTATTTTCCCGTTAGGTGTATTGATATACAGCATTTCTCGCTTGGTGTACTGAAAAGCTGTATTGTCCTGCCAGTTATCCCAGGGTTTTTGCAGTTCCCGGGTGTGCTGGAAATCAGTGTTTCCGTGCCTGCCGTGACAAAATTCAGTATTTTCACGCCTAGTTACTGGGATTCAGTATTTCCCCGCCAGATGCACTGAGGTTTGATACACAGATGTATTGAGATTCAGCATCTTCCCACAAGGTTTATCAAGAGTCAGTATTTCCCCGCCAGGTGTCTCGAAAGTCAATATTTCCAAGCTTAATGTACTGAGAGATTCAGTTACTCCTCTTCAGGCGTATTGAATGAGATTCAGTATTTCTCTGCCAGCTATTCCGAGATTTAGGATTACCACGTCTAGTGTATTGAGATTCGGCGTTTCCCGGCAAGGTGTATCAACGTTCAGTATTTCTTTCCATTATGTCGGGTAAATCGCTATTGACAGACACGTTTGCCTATCCGACCCACCGACTGAGCGCAATTCCTCATTGAACATTCACTTTTATCTGCTTTGACGGAAATTGCCGACAACATGCCGAAGTCTACCGGAAAACCTGTGACGTAGTATTGGCATAGGTAGAACATGGCGAGACAGGACTCTTTGTGTGTGTGTGTTTTGTAAAAAGTAAAAAAAAGGTTCTGTACTCTCTCGGGACTTTAAGGCGCTTCTTTGTATTACTATTAGGCACAACACCAAGATTTGAACAAAAGGTATGTAAAAGCCTTAGATAAGGCGCAGTGGCATATCAGGCGCGCAAAAAAAAGTAGAAAAAGTTGAAAACAGGATCAAATTATCCAAATTACAAAATACACACACAGACATTAAATCAAAATGTTTGTACAAAAACAACACATACAAAACACAGAATCAAAATGTAAACTTTCAGTACTACATTAGAGACTGATGATGAAACAGAACAGGGCATGATCATAATAAGTCACTCAAATATATTGAGGGGATCTCATGGATGAAATGACGACTTTTCATGGGGCTTTTCCTTTTTGCCTGAGCCCTGTAAAGGGCGCTGCAGTATTTAACATGCAGGGGTCAAAATGAAATTAAAAAAGCCTTACTAGTCCTGAAAAGTACTGTACTGCTGGGGAAACCCATGATGCGCAAAAGGTGATTTTTAGAGCAATCATGCATCAACATGTATCTAATTCCTTTCCACTGGAAATGTGTTTTAACTGCTATTTCTACTGTAATTATTCTTTCGTTTTCATTCATGGATGATTGCCATCACTAAATTGAGTGCTTTGAGAGGACCAAAAATTGCATAAAATAGGTAAACATCATTGCCTGGTTGGTTCATAGGTGCAGGAGTAACTAGGTGTTGTGTTAGGCTTTGTCAGTCACAATTTTGACCATTTGGTAAGAAGTGTTTGTTGCCATTAGGAAGTTTTAATATCATAGAAGACATAAAAACAATGGGAACCCACAAAGTAATTTGGTCTGATTCCTTCAATATATTGTGTTCTAACAAAATAGCCAGCATCAAGGATATGATTTATGAAAATTTTCATTTATCACGCCAGGGTCAGATGCAGTGAAATAATGATCATTTTAGCAGCAGTAGCACAAATTTTGTCAGACTGTAAGAGTAACTGAGGATCAAGTAAATGTTTAAAACCAAAATCCACCCTCAGCCAGGTCTTCTTGAGCCAGGTCAGTCTTGAGCCAGGTCTTCATAGGTTTCATTTGGTATAATCAATCACAGTATCTTGCCATGTAAGTAGCCAGTGCCTCGCATTTGCTTGGATGGGCATGTTGTGCTGTCAGGGGGTCTGGTTTTTCTCTGAACTGTTCTGGAAGGGAACTCCTCAGTGCAGCTGGGCTCTCTCCATACTTTTGAAAGAGGTAGGTGGTGAAGCAACTTGGACACATAGCCTGTAATGGTGTAAGACAATTTTGTTAGTAAATAAAGTACACACTTTTCATTAAACTGTTCTTGTGATTATCCAAAGAAGAAAAGAACACAATGTATATCAGCATCCATCTACCTCTACACACTTCCCTCTGCCCCCCTCCCCCTCACACACACACACACACACACACACACACACACACACACACACACACACACACACACACACACACACACACACACACATCCACAACCTCCCACACCAAAGATGAAAACAGCAATTCATCACTTGTATGAAACATGAAAAGCACAGACTAATTACAGGCAATTTTACAGTAGTTTTAACTTTTGCCAAACATAGTCATAATGCTTGCAACTTGATGGGAAAGACTATTAATGATGATAATGATAGTGCATTTCTTAAGAATGCAAACCATCACAAACATGAAAATACTGCAGAAAAGAAGTGTTGATAGAGAATTTGAGATAAGACATTACATGTGAGCAATGTGCCACATAAATGGCATGATCTATAGATGACTACTTGAAACTTGTAATATGTATTAGGGGATGTGGTTTGGTCTACCTTCAGCTCCTTGTGACTTACCAAACCTCAACACACTCCACAGTCAGTAATGTTATTTTACAAGTACAGGAGGTAGAACAAGACGAACATAGCACTCTCACTTTTGGCACAGCCAAGAAAACATGTTGCTACAGCCATATGATTGTTATATAATTAATTTCATCAGTACTTTACATCAGTTTACACAACCAGGTTTGAATTAGCTTTGAGTGCAAGTACTAAGTGACTGCTGGCTGCAGTTTCACACTGACTCATGATCACCCAGTTTATTGCGAGTGTCAAGCCTGTAGCTCTTTAGTAGTCATAGCACTTGACAAGAAGGTATGCTTGTGTTAAAGTGCTAGTTGTCTGAAATGCTTCTGTAAGCCATCTTCACCCTCCTATGGGTTGGTAGTAAACATTCCTGTATCTGCTTACCACTGAGCCACCAGCAATATTTATGTGTTTCCCACCTAACTCATGTGAAACACCATGCCATTTTAAACAGTATTCATCTCCACCCCATCTCTAGCCATCTTCCTCCAAAAACACACACACACACACACACACACACACACACACACACACAGAGTGGTTATAAACAGTGCCTATTTTTATGGAACGACAACTCACCTTTACTGCGTTTGCAAGGTGTCATGTTGGCTGAAACACCTCGGTGCCTGACATCAGTGGACTGTTGTTGGGATGCAGCAGTCAGGTCAACTGTGCAGTCAGTGGAGGACATGCAGCCAACACTCCCATGTTCTGCATGGTCTGTGTATGGCACGTCCTCCCAGTGCACATCAGAGTCAGCAGGCTCTTCCATTCCCTGCTGGCTCTGCTCTTGTACATACCTCTTTGCACATTTCATGTCCACGATGCTCTGATGTTAAAAGATGAGGAATGCAAAATAAACATGCAAAGAATTTTCTTTTTAATCATTCTGTTTTTTTTACATTTTTTGCACACATAGCTACACACATATAATTGTAAACATTTCACATAGAAATGCAAGCATATAACTACAGAGAAATACACACTTAAATGCATAACTCCCTACATATATATCAATCAAAAGCAAAAATCAAAACAACACACACACACACACACACACACACACACACACACACACACACACACACACACACACACACACACACACACACACACACACACACACACACGACAAGTATCATTCCCTATTGTCTTTCCCTAAAACACCCCCACCCCACCAGGTGCAACATGAACATGCATATTTATCATCCTATATAAATCATTCAAAGGCAGCAGCAAAAATAAGCAACACATAGTTGAAATAGTCGGTCTCCCGGTACATTTTTCTGTCACCTGTGATCCACACAATACAGTATCAATCTGTAAAAAAAAAAATCTTTTTCAAATTGTGTGCCCTCCTCATTTACAAATGCATTGTACTGGACAATTCTGTGTCTGGATTTTTTTTTTACAAAGCCATCAAACTTAAGGTATAAGGTTGTACATTCTGTCATTTACATAACAAAAATAACTTTGTAAACAAAAGAATTTGGTCCAAATTATCAGTCTGAACATACGGTTTCATTCCGAAGATTTTTTTTTTTTATTATATATATGCTATCATCATCATTTGTCTGTCAAAAAAAGAGAAAGACAAAAAAATACTAAAAAAAAAAAAAAAAAAAAAAAAAAAAAAAAAAAAAAAAAAATACTCTCAACAATCCGTCAATAGCTTACAACTGCTCACCACCATGTATTTTGGTGCAAACAAAATGTGAAAATATTTTATGCTCATGTTCAGTCATTTACAAAGTATCCAGATTCTAAGTGCCAAAAACGTGTGTGTGTGTGTGTGTGTGTGTGTGTGTGTGTGTGTGTGTGTGTGTGTGTGTGTGTGTAATACTCAACCACACACACACACACACACACACACAACACACACACACACACACACACACACACCATAAAGAATACAAAAGGAAATGAAAATATGTGCGACTGACGTAAGTGCGTGCATGTAAAGATCGCCACCTCGACCTGAATGCAATGATCAAAAGTTAGATCACCTTGCGTATTTCACGTTTCCTTATCCTGGCCTTTCTGTCCGTGTTGATCCTGGTGACAGTCTCCGGTGTCTTGTCAGCAGAATATTTCTTTTTCAGAGCAGCCGCTTTCAAAATCGCTGGTCTTGAAGTGCAATCATAGATAACGTCGTTTTTCTTCGGACCGTTGAAATTCTTTCGAGATAATTTCACAAAAGAAACCACGATCGTCGAAGATGAGTTTCAGCTGGAAAGCCATGTGTGCTGGCTGAATTGGTATTGCAGCCGAACATGACGCTGTAGCGACTCATCTTGTTGCCGGTCACAGTATCTGCACTGGCAGTGCTGGCTCATCTCCTTTCCTACGTCACTGCCTCTATTTTTTGTAACTTCGGTTTTTCTGCGCGCTCGCTTGCTCGGAAAAGCGAAAGTAGCCTCTTGCGAAGCATATTGTGTGGCACACAAGTTTCTGTACATCGTGAAAGTTACATCCATGAAAAGGTCTTAGAACCAGCTACACGTTTTTTTTTTTTAAAGAAAAAAGGGGGGGGGGAGTTACACTTTAAGGTATCATTCAATAAAATACGCAGTACTTCTTTGACAGGTGTACAGATATTTAGTATTTCCCCGCGCGCGAGATGTACTGAGGTTCGGTGTTTTCTCCTCCAAGTGTATGGTCAGTCAGTGTTTCCTCGTCACGTGTACTGAGATTCAGAATTTTCCGTTCAGGTGTATGAGAGATTTAGTATGTTCCTGCCCGGTGTACTGAGATCACAGGTGTACTGAAATTCAGTATTTCCCCATCAGATGTACTGAAATTCAGTATTTCCCATTAGATGTACTGAGATTCAATATTTCCCATTAGGTGTACTGATATTCAGCCTTCCCCCATTAGGTGTAATGAGGTTTAGCATTTCCCCATTAGGTGTACTGATATTCAGCATTTCCCCATTAGGTGTAATGAGGTTTAGCATTTCCCCCATTAGGTGTAATGAGGTTTAGCATTTCCCCATTAGGTGTAATGAGGTTTAGCATTTCCCCATTAGGCGTAATGAGGTTTACCATTTCCCCATTAGGTGTACTTATATTCAGCATTTCCCCATTAGGCGTAATGAGGTTTAGCATTTCCCCATTAGGTGTAATGAGGTTTAGCATTTCCCATTAGGTGTAATGAGGTTTAGCATTTCCCCATTAGGTGTAATGAGGTTTAGCATTTCCCCATTAGGCGTAATGAGGTTTAGCATTTCCCCATTAGGTGTAATGAGGTTTACCATTTCCCCATTAGGTGTACTGATATTCAGCATTTCCCCATTAGGCGTAATGAGGTTTAGCATTTCCCCATTAGGTGTAATGAGGTTTAGCATTTCCCCATTAGGTGTAATGAGGTTTAGCATCTCCCCATTAGGTGTAATGAGGTTTAGCATTTCCCCATTAGGTGAACTGAGATTCAGCATTTCCATATTAGGTGTACTACGATTCAGTATTTCCCATTAGGCGTACTACATAGTGTAGTTCAACCAAGGTCCTTTTGTATATCTTTATTCCGCTGGGTCTTCGACCATAACTGCTTTTAAGTAAAGGTGGTCAACAGTGATCAAAAGCAGGAAAGGTAGATGAGTGGGAGAAAGTGTGAAAAAGTAGGTGAACTCATGACGAAAGGAAAAAGAAAGAAAAAAGTAGGAAAGGTTGGAAAAAGAACATTTAGTGACAAGGAAAGGGCGGCAGGAAAGGTAGAATAATTGGGAAAAAAGTGGGATCAATCAACTAATATGTAAGTCAATAAAAAAAAAAAAAAAAGGTGAGACACAAAGGAGAAGAAAAGTAGATGAATTTGGAAAGGCTTAAAAACAGAGGAAAAGCTAGAGAAAAGAAGAAAAAAAAAAGGGGGAAGAAATCACAGAGAATAAGAGGAAACGTAAGGAACGATAGAAAAAACGGTTGGGAAGGTAGAGAAAGATAGAAATTGATAGGAAATTATGATAGATCTAAAAAAAAAGAAAAAAAAAAAAAAAAAAAAAAAGCTAGGAAAAAAATGGAAAAAAAAAGTAGAAGACAGAAAAAAGATAGGTAAGGGAAGGAAAGATTGGAAAACTGGAGACCAGTTGACAAAAGTCACGTTAAAAACCGGCACAGGTAGGAAAAGTAGGGAAAAAAAATCTATGGTCATTTAGGAAAAGGTAATGGAAGGGAAAATGGAGAGGAAAACTAGCACTAAGGTAGGGGAAAGGTAGCACAAAGTCAGAAAAAGACGGGAAAAAGATAAGCGAAGATAGACAAAGGCGGGAGGTGGGGGTAGGGTTGTGGGTGGTGAGGTAGGAAAAAAGAAGGGTTAAGTAGAAAAGGGGAAGTAAAAGGAGGGATAGGTTTAAAAAGGTAAGAAATTAGAGAAAAAAAAAAGTAGAATAAAGCAGAAAAAAATAGGAACACGAAGAAACAGATGGAGAAATGGAGGAAAAATGTAGACAAAAAAAAAAAAAAAGCAAGAAAAGAAAGGTAGCAAAAGAAAGAGGGAAATCGGAAAAGTAGGAAAAAGGACAATAAAAATAGACGGTGGTAGAAAATGTAGAAAAGGGTAGAAACGGGTAGAAATGAATAAGCAAAGGAAAGTGAAAGTGGAGACAGGCGAGAAAAGTAGGGTGAAGATAGAAAAAAGTTAAACTAAGGAAAAAAAGTAAAAAGGCATAGGAAAAGATACCAAGATGGAAAGTCAACGTGAAAACGTAGGAAAAGTTAGAGGAAAGTAGAAAAAAAGCTGGATTAGGGAGGGGAAGACAGAAAAAGTATGAACAGATCGGAAAAAGGAGGACAAGGTATTGAAAGTGAGAAACAGTAGGACATGATAGGTGAAAGAAAGAAAAAGTGGCAAAGACAGGGGCAAGTAAGGAAAAAGAGAAAAAGGTTGTGGAAAGTAGGAAAAAGAGAACAGGTTGTGGAAAGTAAGAAAAAACGTATGAAAAAGTAAAAAACAAAACAAAAAACAACAAACTAGGAAACAATAAGGTAAAGCAGGAAATAAAGTAAAAGAGAAAGGTAAGGAAAAGTTGGAAAAAAGTGAAAAAAAAGAAAACAAGAGGAAAGCGCGAAGAAGTAAGAATGGGTAGGGGAAATTAGAAAAAAAAGGTAAGGAAAGGCAGGAAAAAGAGGGGGTAAAGGTAGGGAAAAAAAGAGAGGGGAAAGGTAGGGAAAAGAGGGGAAGGTAGGGAAAAGAGGGAAGGTAGGGAAAAGAGGGAAAGGTAGGGGGGAAAGGTAGGGAAAAGAGGGGAAAGGTAGGGAAAAGGGGAAAGGGGAAAAGAGGGTAGGGAAAAAGAGGGGAAAGGTAGGGAAAAGAGGGGAAAGGTAGGGGGAAAAGAGGGGAAAAGGTAGGGAAAAGAGGGGAAAGGTATGGAAAAGAGGGGAAAGGTATGGAAAAGGGGAAAGGTAGGGAAAAGAAAAGGTATGGAAAAGAGGGGAAAGGTAGGGAAAAGAGGGGAAAGTAGAGGAAAAGAGGGGGAAGGGTAGGGAAAAGAGGGGAAAGGTATGGAAAAGAGGGAAAAGTTCGTAGCACTTTGCTGTATAAATAAAATTGTCATTGTTTTCCTTTGATTTTCATCGACTTATATTCATCTTTCATCACATTCATTTCTGGTTAAATACAACGACAACTGAATGTGTTTTCTCCAAAAGGGAGTAAATGAAGGAAGTAAAAGATATGAAGAAAAAAAACAGGAGACAAAAAGGAAGGAGAGCAGAAAGAGAGGGAAGAAAACGATAGAATGAGGGAAGGAAGCAGTAAAGAGAGAAAACGAAGACAATGAAGGAGGAAAAACAGATCATGAAGAAAGAAGACAATGAAGAAGACAACGAAGAAAGAAAAACAGACAACGAAAAAAGGAGACAATGAAGGATAGAAAAACAAGACAATGAAAAAAGAGGCCAATGAGAGAGAGAGAGAGAGAGAGAGAGAGAGAGAGAGAGAGAGAGAGAGAGAGGAGAGAGAGATGGCGGGAACAGCATGGGAAGAGGAAGCAACACAGACAGAAGCATGAGCCTTATCTTTCCCTCCTCTTCAGTGTTTTTGTTGTCTTCTTTGTTGGAAAGTTCAGGAGGCCATTTCGTCTCCTTCCAAATTTCAATGTCTGTCTCTCGTTGTCGTGGCTTTCTCTCTCTCTCTCTCTCTCTCTCTCTCTCTCTCTCTCTCCCATACCTCTTCAAACTTCAGCCCCTGTTTGCTTGAGAAGTTATCTCCCTTCTCCTGTCAATTTACTCCTGTTTTACCGCTCACGAGCGAGTTCGTGTTACTGCTATCCTAGCGGACTGGTCGGGACCAGTGTTTGTAAACTGGCCAAACTTTCAGCCGGTGATCGACACATTGAAGGGACAGAGCCAGGACGGCTGGGTCAATAATCATGTTGAATGTTCAAGCGTGTGAAAGCTGTTGATGTAAGCCAGTGCAGTGACGCACTGACCGAAAGTTAGATGGTGGCAGTTCAACTGGACGCAACAGCTTTCGTGCCACGCAGAGACTTGCTTTTTTTGAGGTCATGGTCACGGCGGGTTAACCCAGAGTCTAACCACGGTTTACCTAAATTACTGTGTATTTAAGTAGGTTAAATTGGCAGCCTTTATTTTTGTATGTTTTCTTTCGTTCTTTCTTTCCTTCCTTCCTTCTTTATTTCTTTGCTTTTTTCCGTTCCTTCCTTCCTTCTTCTTTCTATTCTTTTTTCTTTCTTTCCCTCACAGACACACATACACAGACATATAGACACAGACACAGGCACACATAGACACAGACTGAGCGCACGCACGCGCGTGCGCACACACACACATACATACACATACACGCGCAGGCGCACGCACGCACTCACCTACGTACGCACACATGCACGCACGCACGCGCACACACACATAAGCAATGGGTTGCATTCACTGTTCATTAGAATTTGACACTGCACACCGATTGTTTCACTCTGCTCGCATTAAGGTAGTACCTCTTTTGCCAGCTACTCATTAATGTTTTTTTTTTTTTTTTAGCATCGTAGGTGTTGATTTCAGAAATACTAGCCCCTCTGTCCCTCTCCTTTGTTTAGGCCAAACAAAGCGTTGGTTCCTGTTACGCGACCGATCCTCCATTTTGTCCGATGCTGGAATGAAAAAAAAAATCACACACACACACACACACACACACACACACACACACACACACACACACACACACACACACAGAGTAGCGCACACAGTTGTGACAGAAGGCCGCCAAAGCAGAGGACAGATTTACTCAATTTGAATAATGCCTACCTTTCTGGATTTCTTTGAAGGGAAAGCACTCGCAGTAATCAAGATGGCGACG
Organism: Conus betulinus; assembly: GCA_016801955.1. Lineage (NCBI taxonomy): Eukaryota > Metazoa > Mollusca > Gastropoda > Neogastropoda > Conidae > Conus > Conus betulinus. The sequence goes on along the minus strand of JADBJO010002826.1, from coordinate 207,235 downwards.
AAGAGTGCGACCGGCGTACAGTTTGCGTTTGTTATCAGGTAAGGCAACCTATGTAATAGAAATGAATAAGTAAATAAATACACAAATATACTGAAATAAATTACTCTATTTTTTAAGCCACATAATGGAAAACAAACTTTTATAGTGCCTTCAAAAACTTGTAATGTTTTCATTACAACACCACACCGCTTCCACTCCTGTCAGAAAACATAGACCCATCCTTGGGAGTGGGTGAGGCTCCCTTACGTTCTAAATAGCACGCTGAAGGGAAGGGGTAGGGTGTGGGGTGAGGTTAGATGGAACTGGTGGGATAGGGCGGAACAGGGGTGATTGAATAAGTGGAACAGGAATAGACGGAATAGGAGACGGAATAAGAATAGATGGAATGGGAGTTGGAATAGGAAAGGGTGGAACAGGAGATAGAATAGGCATGGTGAAACACACACACAAACACACACACACACACACACACACACGCGCACGCGCGCGCGCGCGCGCGCGCACGCACGCACGCACACACACACGCACACATACACACGCGCATACACTAACACAAACAGACAGATAGACACACACACGTACAGACAGACAAACGGACACACACACACACACACACACACACACACACACACACACACACACAGAGCATACTTTCCACGCATGAGTCAGAAGACATACAGATTAGTCGATTCAGAGGCCCAGGATGCAGTCAGCTAGTCGGCAAACACTATCCTACCTTCTTCTATAAAACTAGGCTACGAGATGTGTCTGTCCGAACGGTGGAGGTTGCAGTTAGGTGATGCATTACGAGGATACAAGTTGAAAAACGAAGCGTGTGTGTGTGTGTGTGTGTGTGTGTGTTTGTTGGGTTGGTTGTTTTATTTTAAAGCCCTTTCAGCGTGTCGATGATTTTAGACTCTAGCATAAAACACGGCAAAACTTTGTTGATTTTTACATCTTAAAAAAAAAAAAAAAAAGAAAAGAAAAGAAGAGAGAGAAAGAGAAGAGAGAGAGAGAGAGAGAGAGAGAGATGATGATAATCTTTATTTCCAAGGGTAACAGATAAGCAGGCACATGTTTTTTTTTCATCCGGCCCTTGCCCCGTTAAGGGACTTAGAGAGAGAGAGAGAGAGAGAGAGAGAGAGCGAGAGAGAGAGAGAGAGAGAGAGAGAGTTACAAGAAACGTGCAATAGGACTACATAACAAATAACTATCTAATCTAAATATTGAAAGGTTGAAAGACTGATCCCAAAATAATTTAACATTAGAAGCAGACAAAATACATTCTACGATCGTGCAACAGGGCTACATAACAAATAACTAGCTACTCTAAACATTGAAAGGTTGAAAAGATTAGACTGATCCCAAAATAGCTTAACATTAGAAACAGGCAAAATACATTCTACGACTTCCGGAGGTAGGAAAGTGTTCATTGAAACACATCTATACCAGTCTATGTTCAATGCTTAATTTTGCAGAGCAGACACACTTTTAATGTATTTTACAGTACTTTGTCGTTAAAGCATTTAACAAAAGTCTGAACGACAAGGTCGCAATTGATCTACTTGCACGTGAAGTATTGAATAATGAAAAAATTCTTTGTCCCAGAAGAGAAAAAAAACGTGGTAACGTTTCATTTTCTGTTCTGTTACACATTTCTACTGAAGTTAAACTGCAAGGCAGTTCAATAGCATTCAAAGTGTTTCACGCCCAATTTTTTGCGACATGGTCAATATGGTCATTGTAATAAATTCCACAATAGGATGGCATCCACACAAAGTCAACACTGGGGGACCCTTTCAATTGAATGCAATGAATTAAATATTTCATTTAAAAGATAACACTATACTTGCAATTAAACGATGAGGCAAGGGATTGCAAGACTGATTTAGAATACATACACAAAAGAAACATTTAACATATTTAGTGGTAGATTTATCAAGTCTTACCGATTCATAAGAATAACTATTAGTTCTGCTGTAAATATCGAAATGCCTGTGCCAAGATGATGTTACTTTTTAACTTTTAAAGATGGAATGACAAAACCAAAACCCGCATGATGATCTGCTAGCGCTGAACCGTCAGTATAAACCTTAAGATGATCAGAAAAAGTTTCAAATACATATGTTTTTAACTGTTGTACCTAAAAATATTTGGATTGCCATCTTTCGTATATCTGTGTAATCAAAGTAAAAATTACCTCTCGTTAAGTTCCAAGGAGGAATAGGCGTGATATTTATCATGGGCAACACTTTTGGGGGGATATTAGAGTCTTCAAATGATTCAGAGACATAATGTGCTACAGTCTGAAACTTATTTTTTATTCCTTGCTTCCTTTGAATAATCAGTATAAGATCTTACGTCTATCTCTGCTCGAAGTGAATTTTCAACGGTGTTTGTTCTTATTACATACTTTGTTGATGTCAGCTTTCTCATTTCATCAAGGGGTAAAACACCAGCCATTCTATACGATTTCGCTGTGCTCGTATGAAGGACACCTAAAAGCCAGTTTAACCTAGCTATCTAAACTTGTAATTTGTTTAGGAACATCTTTGGAGCAGAAAAAAATACCTCATCACCATACATTAATCTAGATCTAACAAGTGAAATCGCAAAATGGATTAGAGTTTTCGTGTCCTGACCCCAAGTTTGTTTACTTACCATCTTTAAAAAGTTCACACTTTGCATTTGATTTTGATAATATGGTGTCAAGTTTGTTTTTTTTTTCCAATTTAATTTTGGTGTAAGATAAAACCCCCTAAAATCTTACTTCAGTTTTGTAAGTAATATCAGGACCATCAATTTGAAATTTAGGTAGCTTTTTGGATCCGCACCACTGTTGAAAAGAACCATGCTATTTTTTTTTTTGCGCTGAAAATTCTAAATGATTACTTATCATATATTTGTTCAGTTTATCAAGCTCTGTCTGATATAATCTGTTTATGTAACTAATAAAGCGTAACCTAGTCTTTTTCCTCAGAGGGACGTCCTTCCACATCACTTTATTGTCGGCATACTGTATTACATCATGGATTTGGACAGACATCGTGGTAAATCATACAACGTGATGTTAAAGAACAAAGGAGCGATTATAGATCCCTGAGGAATTCCCATGTTGGTATGCCTCAAAGAAGACAAAGTTTTTGTGATTTTTATTTTTGTGATAATTTTTGACCCTGTCAGGAAAGATTTAATGTGCTGATAAATACTGTCACTCAACCCAATATTTTTTAGTTTAAAAAGTAGTCTAGCGTGCCATATACAGTCATAAGCTTTCTGAACATAAAAGAAGTTGCTAATACGCTTTTACGTTTGCCAATTGTTGCTTTATTTGCGTGGTAAGTTTTGTTAAATGATCTATCGTGGGCCTGCCTGTCCTAAATTCAGTCTGATGATTGATGGAAATGATTTGCTCCTCCTCACAAAAATATAAATCTCGTTAAAATATTTTTTTTCCATAATTTTTCCAACATGTGTTTGTGAGGGATATCGATCCATAACTTGCCGTCTCTGACCGCGGTTTGGCTGATTTAAGTATAGGAGATAATTTTATAACTGAAGTTTTCCAAACGCTTGGAAGGCTTCCTGTTTCACAAGATTTAAGATCAAAATTGTATAGAATTAAGCGCCATTTCTTTGGAAAATGAGTGACCATGCTGTAGAAAATACCATCATACCCTACAACAGCGTTTTTTAATTGTAAAGGACTCAGTGGCGTATTTCAGGTCATTGAAAGAAATAGGGGAATTCATAACATTTTCATGATCCGGAACAGGATCTCTGTACTTCTCCTTTCGTTCATTGTTTTTTCTCATATCCAGTTGGGTTGGTGTGTTAACCCTTCATCGCTACATATTTTTGGCGAACACATCAACAAATGTTTCGGTCTTTTCCCAAGGGGTGGGGAAGCTCTTATCCTTTACTTTGATTGGACACTGTGAGGGAGAGAAACCGTTTTTTTTTTATTTAGAAAGAGAGGGGTTAGTTACCGCCAAGGACATTGACAAACAAAGCACAGGACAAGACGCGATGCATTTCGACCTCTTGGGTCTTCTTCAAGCAAAAAAAATAGACACATTTAACATTTAGGACAGTACAAACAGAGAACGAAGAGAGACTTATCTGGTGTCGCTGTGGTGTGAAGAATGGCCGCCAGACAGAAACGACACAGGGATTATGGGAGAGGAAAAGGGGGGGGGGGGGGGGGGGGTGATTGTGTGGAAGGAGGGGAGGAGTGAGGCGATGGGGTTGTGTAGTTAGTTTAGTGGGGTGGTGTGATATATGTGACGGTTGTGGTTAAGATGGATTGATAACAATGCTAAGAGGGAGGGGGGTGGGGGGGGTGATATATATATATATATATATATATATATTTTTTTTTTTTTTTTTTTTTTAAGATTTTTATTCCACATTTTGTGTGCATCGGTGTAGTCTGACTCTTCGTGAGCACAATACTTAGACCAGTATTGTCTCTTTTGCTTGTGCACAAACTCTATTGCAATAGTTTTCAGCTTTTTTTTTTTTCCATATGATTAGATTCTGATGTTTTCCTCAACCAGTTTTATATACGTGATTTTTTTGTTCTTAACAGCATCTGCACATACTTGATTCCACCATGCTTTTCCTGAGTGCTTTCCAGTTCTGACTAATTTCCTTCTGGGAATGGACAGTTTAGCCGCTGATAGAACGGCCCTAGTGAATCTCTCATAAATTTCATCAATATTTTCACTTTCTGAAAATATAAGAATCTGTTCTGTTAGAAGTGACTGAAATTTGTCCCAGTCAGCTCTTTCATAATAAGATTTAGGTATCGTATCATTACATTCTTTGTTAAGTTGAAGAGAATCATTTAGTTTAGTGTAATAGGAATATGATCACTTCCCAATGGATCTTCTGGCATGTCCCATGTGCTCATTATAGCTATGATTGGGGAAACCATTGTAAGATCAATGAAGGTCGCCTCATGAGTTGGTATATCAGGTATCCTCGTGATTCTCTCGTCATTAAGCAATATAAGAGAAGAATCTACTACATTTTCTACAATATGAGCATTTGTGACTGTCTGGCAATTTTTCTCCCAGAAGGGAGCATGGGCATTAAAATCACCACAAACTAACCCGTGATATTTAGCTTCCCTAGGATGAGTAACCAGTCTGTATTTTTATCTGAAGGGTCATTTTTAAAGATAAACTGAAAAAAAGATTAATTACATGATCACTAATCATTATTTTTACACCTGTTGAAGATATATCTGTAAAATCTGCTGGGACTTTGGACTTGAACAGGCTCAAAATCTAAATCATTCTGAATTTAGACCGTGGTAGAAACCTTCCTGGACTGATCCACGAGATACAACGGCGGGAAATAATATCTATTTAGATTAGGCAGTTCGTCGTTGGAACATTAAGAGACTGAAAGAATAGAAAATGATGGTTGTTAGGGCTTAAAGTAACTTAGATTTGACGCAATGGACCTGCACGTGTATGTCCTTGAATGGATACATAAACGGTTTTGTCTTTTGATCCATAGTAACTTAACGGAAAGAGAGATTGCTGGAAATTGTCTCTTGTGAGAGGAGAAGTGTGTTTGCTGCAAGACACGAGTGATTTGTTCACGGGCTCACCCATTCCCCCTCTCTCATACCGTAAAGTTTTCACTCTCTTCCTCTGCCATTTGGCATTGGCCCTCTTTTCCAACCGCATCTCACCTTTCACCCCGTTTCCTCATTGCTCCTTTCCCTTCCCTCGTTTCAAAGTCCAGTCATCCAGCATGTGATGGGTTTTGTGTGAAAGTTGTGTCAACGATCTGACAGGGTACCGCTCAACGTCAAAACGTGTCCAGGAAGAGTAATCCCCACAAGTTTTGTCTATGGAATCTCACCAGCTTCAAAAGTCAGCTATTCAAGTTTCACCCTGACAATAGTAATATTCATAACGAGAAGAGTATATGCACGTTATCATAATACTTTTTGTTCGACTCTGATAGCTGTCTTTAGCCCCAGTATCATACCATACGTGTACGTGGACATGAAATCATAATTACGAGTCACAGATGCCATGCCAGGCATCGCAGAAAAGCAGCAGTGCCATCATAATTTTCTTCACAGTAGATATCTGTTTGGCGGCAGAAGACTATTATTTTTTTGTTCTTTTCACACATCGTCTAAAGCTGTGAATGGTCATACATTGACCTCAATAATTCATTAAACTCTCTACTGCAATTGTCAATACGAATCATCATCATCATCATCGTCATCATCATTATCATCATCATCATATATCATCATCATCATCATCAATATTATTGTTATCATTATTATTGTTGTTATTATCATTATTATTATTACTATTACTATATTATTATTATTGTTGTTGTTGTTGTTGATATTATTATCATTATTACTATTATCATCATTATTGTTGTCGTTGTTGTCAAACGAAAGTAGGTCATAACAGGATACCCCCATACTGTTTCTGTGACGGCAATCATTCTTTTCGTGAGAGAATTACAGCACAAACCTTTTCTTTCTTGAAACGAGCGATTTCCCATACTTACTGTGCACAGTCACGATAGCTCCTAAACTGTCGCACTGTGGGGAAATGGATGGGGCCTAGGACAGACAGGCCAGAAGAGATTGAATCTCGTCCACTAGACTGGTCGGGAACTACGTTTAAAGACTTAGCTAAGTCACGGGCAACTTCACAGACTTACTTGTGCAAGTTAGCACAAGTTAAGAGATAGATACACCAAGTTCTAGGGTTAGGTTCCACGATACGAAACGTGCGATGTAAGCTTATTGTTTTTCTTCCTCAGTTTCATACGTGTCTAAGTATCTAAGTGTTAAATGCACATGTAGGTTTGTGCTGATTTGTAGAAGTTGTTTGAGAATATGTATGTATGTATGTATGCATGTATGCATGTATGCATGCATGTATGTATGTATGTCTGTATGTATGTATGTATGTATGTATGTATGTATGTATGTATGTATGTATGTATGTATGTATGTTATGTGTCTATCTATCTATCTATCTATCTATCTATCTATCTATCTATCTATCTATCTGTCTGTCTGTCTGTCTATCTGTCTATCTGTCTATCTGTCTATCTTATCCATCCATCGATCAGTCTATCCTTCCATCCATTTATCAATCGATCGATCTATCAAACAATCAATCTCTCTCTCTCTCTCTCTCTCTCTCTCTCGATTGATCAATAGATCGATCAACTGTCTATCTATGTATCTATGTATCTATCCATGCATATATCCATGTCTGTATGTATATACGTATGTATGTATGTATGTATGTATGTATGTATGTATGTATGTATGTATGTATGTATTACGTATCAATCGATCGATCGATCTTTCTGTCTATCTATGTATCTGTGTATCTAACTATTTATCTATTGATCGATCGATCGACTGTCTATTTATCTATCTATCTATTTGGAGAGAGAGAGAGAGAGAGAGAGAGAGAGAGAGAGAGGGGGGGGGGGGGGGAGGGGAGGAAAATGGCGAGACAAAAAGCAGGTGTACGAAGGCAAAAAGTGTTATCTATGCGGAATTCAGTCTAAGTCAAACAGCTTCGGTGACTAAAATATGGGCCAGTGGGTATTAAACACATTCTACTGTGTGCTTCACTGCTGAAAACAATTTCTTCGCACAGCTTTATCAGTCTTTGAATGCGGTGGCGAAACTAAAGTAAATCAAGATGTAAATCCCTAAAAAATTTACTGACGTTAATTTCTTGTAGAGAATTTCCACTTCTTGTCCACCGTTCTTCAACACCAAAATACCCACCATTTCTGAAAACAACCATTTCAGGTTTTGCCATGTTAACTTCTAGATTCAAGGGAAGGGTATTCCCGCATTAAGCAGTTTAATAACCGAGTCTGTGGTGCTGACAAAAAGTCCAGAAATCACGGCGACACCATTGGTAATAAAAGCATAAGCAGTTCAAGACTGTCTGATAAAAAGATGAATCACTTTCTCTCTCTCCTAATGTATTACTTCCAGTATAAATTGATTTCTAAATATAAAAAAACAAAGAAAAAAAAATCGCCGTGTTCCGTGCTTCTTGAGCATTATAATCGTCGTAACAATTTGGCTTGAGATCTTACTTTAAAAAACCTTACTGTGCATGCTTTTACACAACATTTCTGTTACACCATTTTGCACAGAGCAACCCCCGGAGTAAGATAGTGTTATCTGTGTCAAAAGCATTCACAAAATCAACGAAGGCAAAAATATACGTACCGATTTGAACTTATCTGTTTCTGTATACATGTTTACAATCGGTAGGAGTGTTTAACAACGGAGTATTCTTTCTTAAGACCAGCGTCGCGTTCCCCAGGTAAACCCTTTTTATATGGCATGCTTGAAGTCTGCTGCTGGCAGTTATATTATAAAACTTACAGCCACAACCAAACACGTGGCGCAGTACTTCAGTAATTTTTCAAAGATTGTTCAGTCTCCAATTTTCAGTAACTGTAGGGTAAGACCTTCATTCCATCTGGGGAGGAAAACGTGGGTCCCCAAAGATAGCATTGTCAACTCTTTCCCAAGAATTGAATTATGTACCCCCAGTTCTTAGAGAACATGGAGTACTTTACAATGGGAACGAAGAATATTGTCTGTCTGTCCGTCTGTCTCCGTCCGTCCGTGGTCAAAATGTGTTCCACTCGCTCCAGACAAAACTACTGGGCCGATCTTTCTGAAAATTAGCAGGTATGTTCATTATGGGGCATGGATGATGCCCGATGTTTTATTTTACCGTTATAGCCGTTACTAACGGCTATAACGGCCCATAACGGTTTTTCTTTCTTTATGGAATATGTCACGTGTATTCAAGATAAACTCAGAAAGTACTTGGCCTATCTTTCTGAAAATTTGTAGGTATGTTCATTATGGGTCACAGATGATGGCTGATTTTACCGTTATATCCGTTACTAACGGCTATAACGGCCCCAAACGGTTTTTCCTCTTTATGGAATATGTCACGCGTATTCAAGATAAACTGGGAGTACGTTTATATGCTTTGCATCTTTTTTTTTTCAGAGGCACTCGTTAGAAGTGATCCTACCATTGATCCGTTAGACTTACAAGCTTTCTTGATTTTGATTTACGAACACTCAGCAATACTTGATCCCCTGGTGTGGGTCGATGTAGTGCAAGCTTACTACCATCTTCGCTTCAATGATCAATGTTGTAGTGAAACATTTCAGTCGTATCACTTGTCTCCAACAACATCCTGAAATATTCATGTCATGACCCACCTCAGAAATCTGATTTTGGGATCCTTTTCTCTTTTACATTACAAATTGTAGACTCTCTCTGTCTTTGACTATTTCTCCCTCCCCCCCCCCCCCTCTCTCTCTCTCTCTCTCTCTCTCTCTCTCACATGCACATGACTCACCTCAGAGATCTGATTTTGGGATCCTTTTCTCTTTTACATTACAAATTGTAGACTCTCTCTGTCTTTGACTATTTCTCTCTCCCCCCCCCTCTCTCTCTCACATGCATAAAAATGCAGAGAGAGAGAGAGAGAGAGAGAGAGAGAGAGAGAGAGAGACAGCAGCTGCGACACCGGGACTATTCAACATTCTATTTACTCCCCTGTTGTGGAGGGCCCAGGCGATGATGTGCCGATCAAGGTTCACCTCAGGTTCTGCAGCTCTTACCACCCTTCTTTTCTCCTGCTGACAACATCAACAACCCCCACCCCCCACCCCTATTCCCTCCCTCGTTCCTCCCGTCCACCTCCCACCCTCCCGTCTCCCTGCAGGGAGCTTCCTGTTGGAGAGGCGGTTTTCTCCCCTGAATGCCAGGGTCCCTACAGCGCCGCTCTCTGTCACGTTCTCAGGAAGACTCCTGGGGGTCGGCGCGAAGAGTCTGTCCGCGAGCGGAAATGCCCATGTTTTTGCTTCCCGTGCCACGAAGATTCTGTTTCCAACATTTACATCAACATCATCACGGAAAGCAAAACAAAAAAAACAAAATCTTAGCCAGAAAAAAACGACAAATATACGTCTTGCATACGGAAATCGTATCGAAAAATGTAAGACCAATTAAAAATGCGTCAAACTAAATGTATCCAGTATAATGTTAATTACAAAAAACCTGAAAGGAATTTGATATGAATGAGGAATGCAGAACAGAACAAAGAAGAATGCTGTCAAAGTCACAATCATAACGTAGGTGGCGTCATTACGTTTCTATTGGATGTGCATGTCTAATACCAGGCACGTGCCGGAGAAGTGGAAAAAAGAAAGGGAGGGGAGGAGGTGAAGTGAAAAAAAAACAGACCAGGGAAAACAGAAAAGGAGTTAACGAACCACGAAAGGGAGACAATAGGGGACAGAAAAGGGAGACGTGGAAGAAAAAGAGTTAATGGCGGAAGGAAGAAGAAAGAAAACAACGAGACAACGATGAAAAACAAGGACAGAATGAAGAAGGAAGAAAAGGAGACAATGAAAAAAAAAACAACAGAAGACGAGGCTAAGAAGGAAGGAAGAAAGAAGATAGTGACAGATGAAAAGGAGATACGGAAGGCAGACAAAAAGGTTATGAAGATAGAAAACTGGACAAAGAAGGATGAAAAGCAGACAAAGAAAGATGAAAAGTAGACAAAGAAGGGATGAAAAGTAGACAAGAAGAGAAGAGTGCCAGACAAAGAAGGATGAAAAGTAGACAAAAAAGGATGAAAAAGTAGACAAGAAGAGAAGAAAACCAGACCAAGAAGGGTGAAAAGTAGACAAAGAAGGATGGAACGTAGACAAGAAGACAAGAAAACCAGACCAAGAAGGGTGAAAAGTAGACAAAGAAGGATGGAAAGTAGACAAGAAGACAAGAAAAAACCAGACCAAGAAGGATAAAAAGTAGACAAAGAAGGATGGAACGTAGACAAAGAAGAGAAGAAAAAGGAGGGAAGACGAAGGAAGAAAAGGAGACAATGAAGGAAAAGAGAGGAGGAGACAACTGCAGGAGAATAAAGAAAAAGTAGGAAAAAAAAGACGAGAAGAGTAAACGAAAGAGGATGACAAAAGGATGGGGAAGGTATGAAGAGGAGGAGGGAGGAGGGTTAGAAGAGAAGGAAGAGGTTAAAAAAGAAGAAGAGAAGGGGGTTAAGAGGTAAGATTGGAAGGAACGAAGACGCTAGAAGAGGAGGAAGATGGTAGGAAGAGGATGAAGAGAGACAGAAGAAGAATGTGTGAAGAGGAAAAAGTAGGAGGAGAAGAAGCGGGTGAGGGAGGCTACGAAGAAGGGGGGTGGGGGTGTGGGTGAGATAAACAGGAATTAGAAGGTATGAAGACGAGGGTGATTGTAGAGCGAGGAAGGGAAAGGCACAAAACGAGGATGATTGTAGGAAGAGGAAGGTACAAAGACGAGGATGATTGTAGGAAGAGGAAGGTACAAAGACGAGGATGATTGTAGGAAGAGGAAGGTACAAAGACGAGGATGATTGTAGGAAGGGGCAAGCAGACGATACTCAACCGAAGGTGGTCACAGAAAGACTAGGAGAAAGGATACAAAGACCAAGGTGTTTGTAGAAAGAGGATCAGGAAAAAGGACAAATACGAGGATGATTGTAGGAAGGAAGCGTAAAAAGTGGGCACAGAACGAGGATGCTTGTAGGAAGAGGAAGCTGTGTTTACCCTTCACTTTGGAGTGTTCATTTACATACGTATGCACACGCGCATTGGCGTACATGCACTCTACATTACCGGGGTCAGTTCGGACACTGGCCGGGGAAGAGGTCTTGTCAGGAGTCTTGCCGAGAAGGAAAGGACGAAGTCGAGTCTGTTCCCTGTCACAGTCTCCAGTATTCTTACTGAGTCTAGTAAGAGTATCGGCATGGCAAGGCTGTCGTAAAAAAAAAGCGTCTGCGGCTGTCCAGCGCTGTTTCCGCCATGCGATGGTGAGACAGCCTCCTGTGGACCTGGAAGCACCTATCGTGGTCTGCCAATTAAACCTCACCATGAACGTTGCCTCCTGAGCCAACAACAGGCTGGTAGATTTGCCTGTATGAGCCTAGGTGACGTATTGTCGGTCGGAGCTTGTGTCCTGGTTTACAACCTGACCGTCAGTGAAACACTTTTTTTTCAAGCAAGGTACACTTTTCGCCGAGCTTCGCCAGTCGCCAGAATGGAAGACAGCAATCCGTGCATCACCACAAGAGGGGGCTACAAAGACGAGGAAAATTGTAAGTAGACAAAAGGGGGAAGGGTTTACAACGACGATTTGCAGAAAGGAAAGGAAGAGAAGAGCGGTACAGACACAAGGGTGATCGTAGAAGAGGGGTAGAGGGGAGCCGTGAATGGAACCAGAAGAGGGGGGGGAGGGGGGAGCCGGGGGGGGGGGGAAAGTGGGGAGGAAGGGGGGGAAGGGGAGGGGGGAGGGGGGGGGACAAAGGACGAAGAAAAAGCAAGGACGAATAGGAGTAGAAAGATGCAAAGACGAGGAGCATGTGGGGGGGGGGGGGGGGGGGATGGGAAGGGAGAGAAGAGGAGAAGTAGATGAGGAGAGGGAGGGGAGAAAAAAGGGGTGGGGAAGGGGTGAATTGGAAAGGAGGGGTATTTGAGGCAAGGAAAGATGATTAGAAAGGGGGGTTGGAGACGGAAGAAAGGGAAGGAAGAAAAAAGAGGTGGGTAAAGAAGAGGAAAAGAAGGAGGAGGGGGGGGGAAGCAAAAAAAGAAGAGGGAGAGGACTAGAAGCGGTTTAAGAGGACAGGAGACAAGTAAGGAAACCGAAATTGAGGGGGGGAAAGAAGAAGAAGAAGGAAGAAGAAGAAATGAGAGGGAGAGAAGAAAAAGAGAAAGAAAAGAGGAAAGAGAGAAGAAAAGAAGAGGGAGGGGAGAGAGAAGGAAGGTGAAAAGTGGGAGAGAAAAAGAAAAGAAGAGGGAGGGGGGAAAAGAGGAGAGAGGAGAAGGAAATAGGAAAGGAAAACAAGGAGGGGAAAGAGGAAAAGTGGGAAGGAAGGGAAGGAAGGGGAGAAGGAGAGGGGGAAAAGGAGAGGAGGGAGAGGGAAAAGGAGGAGGAGGAGAGGGAAGGTAGAGGGAGAAAGGAAAGAGGGAGGAGGAGGAAAGGGGAGGAAGGGGAAGGAAAGAGGAGGAGAAAGGTGGAGGAGGTTTATGGAGAAAGAAGGAGAGGAGGAAGGAAGGAAGAGGGAGGAGAAGGATGGAGGAAGGAGGAGTGGAGAGGGGAAAGGAGGGAAGAAGGAAAGAGAGGAGAGATGTGAGGGAGGGAGAGGAGGAAGGTGGCGAGGGAGGAGGAGGAGGTAGGATAGGAGGAAGGAGGGAAGAAGGGAGGGAGAGAGGAGGAGGGGGGGGAGGGAGGGAGGAGGGGGGGAGGAAGGAAGAGAGGGAGGAGAAGAAGGGAAGGAAGCCAGGCGGAGGAAAAGGAGGAGGGAGGAGGAGGAGGGAAGGAGGAGAGGGAGGAGGGGCGAAGTAGGGAAGGAGGAGGGAGGAAGGGAGAGAGGAGGCGGAAAGGAGAGGAAGAGAGAAGAAGAAAGGAAAAGAAGGAGAGAAAAAAGAAGAGAAGAGAAGAGGAGAAGGAGAGCTAAAGAGAAAGAAAGAGAGGAGGAAGAAGAAAAGAGGAGGGGACGAAGAAAGAGAAGAAAGAAAGAGAAGAAGAAAAGAAGAAGAAGACAGAAAGAAAAAGGAGAAGAAGAAGGAGCCGACAGAGGAAGAGGAGGAAAGTAAAGGAGAGGAGAAGAAGAGAAATAGAAAAGAGAGACAACAGAGGACCGGAGAGACGAGAAGAGATAGATAGAGAGAGAGAAGAAGCAGTTCATGGTTTTAAGTTTAGAAAGAGGAAGACGAAGAAGGAGAGAGGAGGAGATAGGATGAGGAGAGTTTGTAGAGAAGAGAGAGAGTTAGGTCAGAGACGGAGAGAGGGAGAGAAGAAAGAAGGCGGGAAGAAGAAGAGAGGAGGTGTAGGAGGCGGAGGGGGAGGTGGAGGGGGAGTCGATGTTGAGGAGGGGAGAGAGAGAGGAGGGAGAGAGAGATGAGTAGACGAGAGAGAGGAGAGCGAGATCAGTGGAGAAAATTTGCTTTCCGTTCCAAATTTCAGTGTCGATGTTTCCTGTATCTCTCTTACCCTACCACTCCAAACTCTTAGCACGTTTTTTTTTTTTTTTTTCTTTTTTTTTTTTTTTTTTAAGAAGTGGTCTTCCTTCCCCTTCAAATAATCTTTTGACATCGCTCACTGTCGAGTCTGTACTACTCTCCAACATTCAGCACCAGACCAGACATAAAATTTACCTTACATTCGTGTTGACGTCAGCCGACGATTGACCTATTGTGCGAATGGGCAGCCAGAGTGAGATGAGTCAATACTCTTCTCAAAGTCTACAATAGTCCCCGCAAGTATGAAGTTTGAATGATTCAATGTAAGCGCAGTGACAATTTGGCTGCTTTGTGAGATAAGGAACAGGGTAGATAAGAGTATTACTCAGGACTGCTTTGAGTTCACCCGTTTGTCTGGTCACTTTGCGGGTTTATGGGTAAGATGTCACCCCTGTCCCACCACCCGTATAATTTTCTTTTTTTTTTTTTTCAGTTTGTGCAGTGACAGGCAGACTCGCTTCTCTAATCGTTCTACCTTCTATTCATCATTTTATTCGGTTGGTGTACTGACACATAGTTGAAGTTTAATAAGGCACTACACAAACATTTCTGACCCTCCCCCGACCCTGTCATGTTCCAGGCGCCGTGGAATTATTATCTGTGGATTTTTTTTCGGCCCAGAAGGCTACCACGGGCTTAGTGTGTTAAGAGCTGGAGTGGAAAGACTGGAACAAAACACATGACTTTTATCCATTCAATGGATACGTCTCCTAGAATGCTACTCATATTTGTTGCCCAACACTGCAGGTGTCTGTATTTCTCGGGCCTGCTTGACTCCGGGGTGTTTTATGAAAAGAAAGCATAGCAGCAAAAAAAAAAAAAAAAAAAAAAAAAAAAAAAAAAAGAAAAAAAAAAAAAAAAAAACCTGTCATGTTATTTCATACCAGAATGGAAACCCCACGGCTTCACTTCCATGAAAGTCAACATCGCTGATCATCCTGAACAGAAGTCTCAACTACAGTGACCGTAGCCTACATGGCCCGGTTCCACGATGATCTCAGTTTGGATTTCTTTCCCACGCCCATGCCATTGGCGAGTTCCTGTGGAAGCGGTCGGCACTGGCAGGTCCAGGGGGACTGTGCTAGATGTACATGGCGGTGTCCTCCAGAAAAGGCCACCCATTCACGCTGGCTCTGCGACTAAGCAACTAATGTCATCAGACGGATGCTTAGTGAGTGATGTCCTACCTATGCTGTATCAGAACAGGCACCACTGAACACCATCAAAGTGGCTCGGCAGCAGTCATACGTCTTCTCCGATGGGTCAGCTTCGTGAGGACTTGACATCGAGTTCTATTTGTGAACTGCTGGTGGAGTGCTGCGACAGGACAGTCTGAGTGTGGCTGTGTAGAGGACAACCGGAGTCGGCGGCATGGAAGTAATGCCCCTGGGTGTGGCTGTGCATGGAGGAGCGGCATAAGCTGTGTGGGGATGATCTCTCTCTCTCTCTCTCTCTCTCTCTCTCTCTCTCTCTCTCTCTCACTCTGTGTGGTGTGTGTGTGTGTGTGTGTGTGTGTGTGTGTGTGAAGCAGCAACAATGAGCGGTGTGGGGGTAATCACTGTGGGTGTGTGTGTGTGCACGGGGCTGCAGTAACGACCGGTGTGTGAGTAATGCCACTGAAGCGGCACGGAAATAAAGCAGAACAAAAAAATCCAAATATGCATTCACGTACCTATTAATCTGTATGTCTTATCGAGATTATGTGTTGCGTCAGAGGAAAATAACTATGGTGTTGTTTCCTACCGTCCGTTCGCCTTCTCCTGTCTTGTCAGTGCGAAAATCAACGTCAAAACGTCTTAAGGCACGTACTCTTCAACCTGCTTCAGACGTGGTCCTGAGGCACTGGAACGGCTGAAAACCGTCAAAATAAATCGTTTTATCCATCATTAACTGATTCACATATTTGGTAGAAGAAAGAAAAAAAAAAAATCAAATTGAAATAAGTGTCACCAAAAAGTGGGGTTTCTGCGTCCATTTTTTTTTTTCTCACAACGTAGGATCAAGCATCGCTAAAGAGCACCGGATGATGCTTTGATTACGCTAGTCAGGGAGTCAGGTTTGCAGTTTAATGTCCAGCCTTGTTTACCCCCTTGGCCTGGTATGTCAAGTCCAGGATGTTGGAAAGAGTCCTTAGACGTTGAAGCCGGATAGGTCGAGAACATCGTGTGTTTAGGGGATTGGGAGTGTCGGATGATTACGGGGGGGAGGGGGAGGCGGGGGGGGGGGTGGTGGTGGTGGAGGGGGGAGATCGGATGGAAGGGAGAGGGGCTATGTATTCAGAACTCAAGTGGTCCCTAAGTGTCTGAGTCACCCACTCTCTTTTTCTGTCTGCCTGTCTATCTGTCTATCCGTCATAGACAGACAGACAGACAGACAGACACACACACACACACACACACACACACACACACACACACGCACACGCACACACACACACAAGAAACACACATACAGACCCCCACTTTTCTGCCTCCCTCCCTCTCTCTCTCACACACACACACAGAGGGGCACGCACACTCACACACACATACACAACACGCATACTTGCAAACACATATGCAAAGACATCAGAATGGACAGACAGACAGACAGACAGACAGACAGACATACGCAGCAAATCCCGGGGCATAACGAATTCAATTTTTTTTAGAAGCTTCTACGGACAAAATCAATAACGGAGCTCTCAGACATCCACTTTTACTCTATCAAAACCTCACTCAGCCCCGCCTTTATCCCCCTCCCCCTTCCTTTCCCAAACACCCTCCCCCGCACACTTCCTCCCCCCTCTCTCCTTTTCAGCCCCCAAAAGCTTTCAGCTTCACCAGCCGTTCATGTAGATAAATTGAAGTCAGACACAATTTTAAGCCACTATCTGAGCTGTCACTTCTCTATCCTCTCCTCCCCCCATTTTCCCTTCTGCCTCCCCCCCCCCCCCAGTACCATGCCTGTGATCCAATACCTCCGCACTTCTCTCGATAACTTTAAGACACTCTTCAATGCCTCTTCCGTTCCCACAAATACTTTGTGCTACCGCCCGATAACGCAGCCCTTCTCCCAATACCTCTTTTTTCTTATTGAATACCTCTGCCCAGACTGCCAATACTT
>JADBJO010002826.1:172500-185000 GCA_016801955.1 Conus betulinus | reverse complement strand
GCAACACGGAACACCATCAAAGTAACTCAGCATGGCAGAGTCTCCTCTTCTGGGTGGCTTCCTGGCAGCCTGCTGTTGACAGCTGTCTGTGAACTAGGACCAGCACCGAGCGGGAAGCAGCAATCATCGTCATGGTGAGAGGAGAAACTGATCCCATTTAAAGGAAGATCGCAGCTCTATTGCTTGTTCAGTGATAGGAATAGTCGACAAGTCACTCGTGGTTTGGAGCTGTCCATGGACCAGTGACCGTTCGGTGGTGACCTGGTGCTGGTTTGAATAAATGCTGCAGAACGATTCTCCGCCCATCCTATGAGGAATATAATCTGTAAGGACACTCCGCCCATCCTATGAGGAATGTAATCTGTAAGGACACTCCGCCCGTCCTATGAGGAATATAATCTGTAAGGACACTCCGCCCGTCCTATGAGGAATATAATCGTAAGGACACTCCGCCCATCCTATGAGGAATATAATCTGTAAGGACACTCCGCCCATCCTATGAGGAATATAATCTGTAAGGACACTCCGCCCGTCCTATGAGGAATATAATCTGTAAGGACACTCCGCCCGTCCTATGAGGAATATAATCTGTAAGGACACTCCGCCCATCCTGTGAGGAATATAATCTGTAAGGACACTCCGCCCATCCTGTGAGGAATATAATCTGTAAGGACACTCCGCCCATCCTGTGAGGAATATAATCTGTAAGGACACTCCGCCCATCCTATGAGGAATATAATCTGTAAGGACACTCCGCCCATCAGATGAGGAATATGATCTATAAGGGACACTCCGCCCATCAGATGAGGAATATGATCTATAAGGACACTTCGCCCATCACATAAGGAATATGATCTATGACACTCCGCCCATCCTATGAGGAATATAATCTAAAAGGACCTCCAGAAGACCTCCGCAAAAGTCGAACGGCTTCTTGATCCAGCCTTAGAGTATAGCGCAGGAGTGAAAACAAAATTATCTTTCCGCCAGGGGACATTATAGCATAAACTATCATAGTTATTTCCCATGTGCCTTTTTTTTTCTTTAAAAAGATAAGAGATGGAAAATGCAACATACAAAACGTTTATGACAAGAAAACCTTAATTTTCAAGGCTTATGGTTTTTATAACCTTCTGGCCATAAAGCTGATAAGCTATCATGTTTAGGGTACGGCATTATGTTGAGGCGAAGCCTGTCTTCTTCTTCCGCTGCTTTTAATCTTCCCTGAACAGAAGCAGGTATCCGTTCACTGCTGGCTGGACAGAGAGAGGTTTTGAGCCAAAGAATTCCGACATTGCGGGGTATTCGACCACGACTGTCAACTCTGCAGGCAAACACTCAGATCGTGGGACAACGGGCGCCTCTTTGGAATATTCCACGAAACAATCTTATTTCGCCTCTTTTGAATATTCCATGAAACAATCTTAATTTCGCCTCTTTTGAATATTCCATGAAACAATCTTATTTCGCCTCTTTTGAATATTCCACGAAACAATCTTACTTCGTAGATCATCATCAGTGTGCGACAGTGACGCCACACGGCGTTCACATTCAGGGAACATTCATGATGATCATTATAATCTCCGCTTTGGGCCAGACTCTCTTCACGGATCCGCTCAGAGATTGAACAGCTTCCTTCCTGGGCCTCATTGCAGCTTCCTATCAAGTTTCGTTAACAGTGGTTTTTGTGGTTTTTCGCTTCAAAGTCAAGCTTAAAAAAAGTATTTTGTGGTTTTTTTCGGTTCAAAGTCAAGCTTTTAAAAAAAGTATTTTGTGGTTTTATCGGTTCAAAGTCAAGCATTCTTAAAAAGTATTTTGTGGTTTTTCGGTTCAAGTCAAGCTTTTTTAAAAGTAAGTTTCGTTGACACTGCTTTTGTGGTTTTTACGTTCACAGTTACGCTTAAAAATACAAAAATACGGAACAGACAAGTACGTAGAAACCAATAGTCTGGTTTTTTTTTTTTTGTTTCTGTTTTTTTGGTTGCTGCTTGTTACGTCCAAAGATGACGTGCGGAAAATGGACTTTGCTGTTTGGCATTTTGGTTTGGCATTTTGTCTGTTTGCATTTTGTCTGTTTGGTATTTTGTCTGTTTGGTATTTTTCTGTTTATGATGAAAGAAGCGTTCGTTGGATCCGAAGCTTCTTGGTTTTCGGTGCGCATACTGACTGTTTTCAGAGGCTCTGCAGGCTGGGTCGGCTCAGCCGTCTTGTACATCACACCAGGACGTGAAGGGGTCGTCGTTGGGACTTAATTATCCTTTCCGCGCTGAGTTTGCTTTTAAAATGGGTGTAAAAGCTTGCGCGTTATTTTGCCGAGAGGCAAGCAAAAAAAAAAAACAAAAAAAAAACCCCAAAAACAACCCCCCCCCCCCCAAAAAAAAAACACAAAAAAGAACACACACACACACACACACACACACACACACACACACACACACACAAAAACAAACAAACAAACAAAATAGACCATCGAACGCGGACGAACCACAGCCTCCCTGGCGGAGGTATTGATGATGTCTGGCAGTCGGTGAAGCCATGAGCCTGCAGACATGCACCTCTCCGGACAGTCAGCTGACGCGCTAACCCACGGCTTTGTCCTCATTGCTCCCTTCCAGAGCTGTTCATCAGGGGACAGTCAGAGCCTGGACGTCCAGAAAGGACACTAGGAGTCCTGCGTTCACATCGGGAAGGTCTGGCTAGGACAGGACACCTCTGCATTGAGTGTCGTGTGTGTCTGGAGGTCAAGAGCTGCGCAGATCCTTCACTGCTTAAGCTGGTGTCTGTTCAAGGCGGTCCTAGGATCCGAGCTCAGGAGATAGTGAATGAAGGAGGAAAACATCGCAGTTACTGACTTATTCATTTGTTTCAAAATTTCCCTGAAAAGATTGAGTTCATTAGGAAAAAAAAAATCCCGAAACACGACAACCACTTAAAAAAAATTCCAGACCTATCATGTTTTCCACGTTTTCAAAAAATCACAGTTTTTATCACACAATACAAAGATGGCACTCGTGAGCAATTAGCACCGTTCAATTTTTTTTAGTCAAAAACAGTACCATCAAGGTTCTCAGCTCCAAGTCAAGAAAAAAAAATCCATCCACCATCACTTTTGGCAGTCAGAATGATGGGCAGTCTGTCCGGACAGACTGTCAGACAGATTGAAACAATGCATGGCACGGGTCGACAGCCAGCCTGTATCCTCCCTCCCTGCCTCCCTACCCTCCTTTTTCACGTCATTTTCTCACCCTCCCTCCAGTGAAAGGGGGCGGGGGGATAGCAGGGCGAGTGGATCAAATAGGGTCGTTTGGAGGGTCTGGAGGATAGGGTGTCTTTGTTAAGGCCGGATTACTAGCTCAGTAGCGACAGAGTGATCGATGAAGCGATGGCCTGTTGGAAACCAAGACCCCGATAGATTGGACGACTGATCAATAGCTTGTCCATCTGTGTCACATCCCTGCAGAACTGCCTCTGCAGCCAGGGGGCCCGTCCTCTGTCGCCCTGCGTCCTGCATACAGCGGAGGGGATTCGGCCCGTAGCGGAAACTGTGTTTGAAGAGAAGAAGAGGAAAAAAGAAGAAGAAAAGAAGAAAGAAGAAGAAGAAGAAGAAGAGAAGAAGAAGAGAGAAGAAGGAGGAGGAGGAGAGGAGGAAGAAAGAGCTTGAGGAGGAACAGAAGGAAGAGGAAGGAGGCCGAAGAGGAGAAGAAAAAGGGACGAGGACGGAGACGACAAGAAGAAGAAGAAAAAGAAGAAGAAGAAGAAAGAGGAGGACGAGGGTGAGGAAGCAGAGAAGAAGATGGAAAGAAAACAAGCAAGAAAGAAAATCATGAAGGATATTAAAAGATAAAAGAGAGACGGGGAAGGAGCAAGAGGAAGAAAAGAAGAAACAAGAGAGATGAAAATCGAGGTGAAAAAAAGGAGGGGAAGATGTAGGAACGGGGTGAGTCGAAAAAAAAAAAAAAAAAAAAAAGAAAAAAAAAACGAGCAGAGAACAGGGGTGGACACGGGAGGATCGACAGAAGGAAGAAGAAACAGAAAGAGATAAAGAAAATCAAATTGAAAAAAAAAAAAAAAAAAAGGGAGAAACAAACCCGTCGTCGACGAGAACAAGACTGTGAACAAACGAACGTGCATGAAACTATTGTTGAAGGGACAAAGCATACGAGACGTCGATACTTGGAATGCACCTCCCACTTTTTCCCCTCCCCTCCCCTCCCTCACCCTTTTCACTTCTACATCTGCTGTAGCCAGACATCATTCTTAACCAAGACAACAAGACTAAGATTTTTTTTAAAGTCTTACGTAACACACGCACGTAATTGGGAATACGAAGACACAAACACACATGCACACACAAACTCAAATAGACTGACAAACAGAGAAATGTACAGACAAACACAAACACACGCACGCAGGCACGCAAGCATTCACACACACTCACACACACACACACACACACACACACACACACACACACACACACACACACACACACACACAGACGCACGTTCACAGTCTTGTTCTCGTCTACGGTTTGTTTCCCCACAATTTGATTTTCTTGACATGTTGCCTTACATGCCCTTTTCTTATTGTTTTGGAGGGCAGATGTAAAAAAAAGCTGTATAGCTTATTCCTTTACCCTCAATAAAGATCATTTTGACTTCACACACACACACACACACACACACACACACACACACACACACACACACACACACACACACACACACCACCACCACCCCCCGAAGAGAACCGAAAGGCAGCCACAATAGCAGGGAATCTCCAGCGTGTTGCCAGTCTGTTTGCACAATGACCGGACTGACTCAATCTGGAAGCCCCGGAAGCCGATCTGAAGCCACCGCGGCAGCCCTCAAGCCCTCGTCAATGACACCCCTGGCTTTCTACACGTGAGGTAAAAAAAAAAAAAAAAGGGCTGGAATCGAACGCAGAATACTAACAGGTCAGGGCGAATGAGAATTACAGGGGACCAACATCACGTGCGTCTCTCCCCCTTATCCCCTCCATACCCCCTACCTCTGTATCTGTTTGTCCCTTTTCCCGTATTTCTTTTTAGAAGCAATTACTGAAAACCTTTATTAGACGTGTATGAAGATGAGTCGAATAAAACGTTATTATGCAAATCTGATGTACGATGCAGCATACAGTGAGTGAATGAGTAAGTGGAGTGGTGATGTGCGTGATGTGCGGGAAGGGAGAGTTGTGTGTCGTGGTGTGTGTGTGTGTGTGTGTGTGTGTGTGTGTGTGTGTGTGTGAGTGTGTGTGTGTGTGTGTGAGTGTGTGTGTGTGTGTGTGTGTGTGTGTGTGTGTGTGTGTGTGTGTGTGTGTGTGTGTGTTTGTGTGAACAAGAGCATACACACACACACACACACACACACACACACACACACATACATACGCACGTGCGCGCAACACACACACACACACACACACACACACACACACACACACACACGCACACACACACACACACATACCCATCAACTCTCCCTTCCCGACACACACACTAACACACGTCACGTACACACCACTTTCACTCATACACACATCCAGAAACTACATTTCTAAAACATGTCAAAACACAAACACTTTTTTTTTGGGGGGGGGGGGGGGAGGCGGGGGGGGGGGGGGGCGCGCGCGCGCACGCACACACACACACACACACACACACACACACACACACACACACACACACACACACACACACACACACACATGTATATAATTTACATTGCCGGTGTAAACTTCAAAATTATTAGCCCAGCATCATGGTCCATACCAAATTATCATCGGAAACGTTTGGGAAACAGGAAAACGTCGCTAGCGGGAGAAATTTTCAATTCGATGGTTGCCTCGGACCCCCCCCCCCCCCCCCCCCCCCCCTCCCGCGAGTGTGTATTGGTGTGACATCATTATACGACAGTGAATGCAGCGGATGTTATTCACTCAGAATTTTTTTTTCCAGAATCAAATTTGAATCAAATAAGTCGATTACTTACAGATGCGTCAAAAGAGCTCAGCGCGCAGGGACTTCAACACACAAGTGACAAACATCTGTGTGTTGCAAAAAACACACACTCAAGACATTCCTTATTTTTTCAAAGCAATGAAATGGAAAACGGATAAGAGGTAGTAAAACGTAAATGAAAAACAGCTAGCATACTTTGCAAAATGGTTAACATATAGATAAATTACAGTGTAAAACACAACACACTACTATCAAAACTAGCGGTAGTTTTGCATTTGACTTATACACAGAACGTTTTCGTCTCAATTTTGTGACAGTTATCTGAAACGGCAAAAACATTATCAACAAATCACTCCCCCTCCCCTCCGAATTAAATACATTTTGACATCAACGGGCACTTCTAAGGTAACGCAAACTTACCACCCTTCTGACCTAACATTCTTATAAAACAAAATACGAGTGTAAGATATTGATCAAGATGACGACGACGACGATAATGATGCTTGCTGTGCCGGATCTTGATTTGTGACAAAGCTCACTGCATTTTGTAATGGCACATTCATTTATTCAACGGGCTGTCTACCTGAGTTGAGCCGTATCACAACAGCGCAACTACTGGGCGTTCATTAATCACCCGTTTTCCGTTGTCCACTGTCGGGCATAAGTCAGTCACAAAGTCAGTCACATCATCATTCATTTGTTTTTTCACGATGGAACCTTCATGTGTGCGTCGTCATCTTCCAGGTAGAGTGTATACAGGTTATATCTGTGTGTCATTAACCCACCGGGGTCTGGCGTGCGTCACAGAGATGCCTGCGTTCTAAGAATGGATGCCGTTGCTGAGCCTCATTTGAAGTACCTATTCCCAGCTCCACGTGTGGAAATCAAGCCCTGAAGAACGGAAAAAAACTCTGTTACTTGGTTATATTTTGAGAATACTTTCATGTTTATTTTCAGCTTGTACAAAAAGACAGAGAAGTGACCGATATGGTCCCATCCCAAAGAGAGACACCGTGCTATCAAGAAGAAGAAAAAAAACCCCTTTCAGACGGTCTACAAAAAATCGTAGCATCATTTTTGGAATCAAAAGTATTGATCAACAACCGCATTCACTTATCAGTGAACAAAACAAATACTGTAGACAGGCACACCACAATCGCCTACACAACTGTACAGAACTGTTTAAAGGAAGCACGCCTTTTACGTTTTAACAAACTAAGCTCTGCTAAAAGCCTCTAAGGATGGGAAAAGATGAAAGGTTGGTGGTTTATTATACTCTCATTGCGCCACTGGTGTCTAAGACAATCTTTGCCCACTGAAAGTAGCTCATTATTATGACTCAGTTAATATGCCTTAATGATGAATATGCCTTAATGATGACTTCAATGTGATGATGATGATGATCATGTCTCTGAAGCATTAATGAAAAAAAACACCCCTGTATGATTTTAAAAACAATGGAGTATTTCATTTTGAGAATATTTAGCAAAGTCCTTCCACATTAACAAAAGCGTCAACAAATATCAGCAGTAAATAACTTAAGAAACCAAATGTAGGCTTAATATGATAATTCTTTTCTTCATTCATGAACACGAAATTTCCAGAAATATTTTCATTTTTTTTGTTGTGTGGACAAGACAACCTACTGTCAAACTGAGAAAATTCATTGTTGCTGAAGAATTAACCTGGAAGGGAAATAACTGATTGAAAATTGTTTTAATTAGAGATTGATACTGGTTGGTTAACAAAGTATCTTACACAGAAATTCTGCTAGGTTACGCAAGAAAGAAACTTATGCACTAGAAGACAGAAAATAAGTGCTGTGAAAGAGTTATCGACAGACTGTTCGACTTTCAATGGAAACTTCTAATGTATAAAAAAACAAAGTGATTTCCGGTTTGAGACAGTGGAGGCCATGATTATCCCTGTCGATGAGCGAATTACGATTTTATCGAGTACCAATCACAAAGGACTGTACAGAATTCGACAAATCACGTAACCTGACATATGTATTAATATATCCAAGAAAATGAGATGAAAAATAAAGACAAAGTTTTAACGACCAAGGCTCTGATTCACAGTGTTTCGATTTAAGTAGACTTCCTATTCAATACAAAAAAGATGAATGAGTCTTCAAGACGAAATGCCTGTGGGATATCTTTTCTTTTTTTTTTGTGTGCAACTGTTTTATTTCCCACCAAGCATCATGAACAGTGACGTCTGATGAGCGTTTGTTTATACAAAAAGATGAAACAGACTGCAACGTCACTGGAACATACAACAAAGAAACAAACACACAACAAGTGTAAAGTGACGTTAGTTCGTTTACAAAGGACACCACAAAACTCACGGATATTTCGGCGAAAGAGCCTTTTTCAACAAACACAGGACAAGAGAGAAAGAGAGAGAAAAAAATACTTCCCTTGCACAGCACAATTCACAAATGAAACTAAAAGGCAGAATGCATTTGTGAGCACAATTCAAGGGGAGAGAGAGAGAGAGAGAGAGAGAGAGAGAGAGGAAGGTGAAGGTGAAGGTTGGAGACAGTGAGTACAAAATGATCAGCTGAAAAAAAAAAACTATGTAAATTCAAGTGCTGGAAGTGCGTTCAAGCTCCTGGAACTTCTCTCTGCATAACCCCAAGTGCAAAGTGTGCCCATTTATCTGCAGTTCTACACAGGTCTGTAGACACCTTTCAAAGTTCAGCATTACCAAACACTTCACCTAACAAACTGAGAACATCATCTACGTCATCAACTGCCTCAGAATGCCACAAACTCTACATTGGTGAAACTGGCCGTATGCTAGCCACTCGCTTCAAAGAACATTTGGCCGACATCGTGCATCACCGAGACAAAACCTATAGCCACACTTTTCAACCAGCCTGACCACTCTACATCAGACATACGCGTGAAAGGGATGTTGCTCGTGTGTACAAAGAACACCAACGACAGGAAGGACATGGAGTCACACCTCATCAACAAACTAGAACGAGAAAGCCCCATGGATTGAATGAAAAACCTTAAACTTGTTGCTGCGTTACTTTTGCTGCCACACGTACAGACTTTTGTCAACCCATAATCCCTCACCCCCAATGGTTTTGATGGATGGCTACTTCTTTACCCCTTCCAGGCTGGGGGGGACGGGGATAAGGGTTAGCGAAAAAAAATCCTTGTAAACAGGGCAAAGTGAGGGGTTCATAGCCACAGCTAAGCCTGGAAAGTTCCCCTCTCTGCTCTCCCCCCATCCTTTGGAGTGACATCGGTATAATTTCTACTTTTTACTAACTTCAGTTCCGTTTCACAATTTTACATATTACTTTACTATGTCCTTCATTTGAAATCTAATGTTATCTTCAATAAATGTCTTCTAGTAACCAACCCCTCCCCGCTTTTTTTCACAGCTTAATAATCTACATTAAGCTTTTATCTAAATTTTCCCTCCCCTTTTTCTTCCCCTTTCTTTTCTTTTCTAATATGTATTTTTTTTTCATCATCATAATAAGTCCATCCTACCTCATCAGCTGTAGATCATTACTCCCAAAAACTTCTGTTCCTGTGGCTACCATCCCCTCCTCTTAGTTTCCTAATAATCTGTTAGACTAACTCCAGGCTAGACCTGGGGCTGTTTCTCATGGCTGTTTCCCATGGTGTGTGTGTGTGTGTGTGTGTGAGAGAGAGAGAGAGAGAGAGAGAGAGAGAGAGAGAGAGAGAGAATGTGTGTGTGTGTGTGTGTGTGTGTGTGTGTGTGTGTGTGTATGTACAGTGGTGTTTTGTGCAATTGTGTTGGACATCTCACATGTCTTTTTTTTCTTTCTGCATTTTCCTTGGACATCTCACATGTTTTTTTTTCTCTGAGTTTTCCCCCCTATTCCCTTAATGTCTGGGACTAGTGCGTCTGACTTGGGATTTTTTTTTTTTCACAGAGAACTTCCGTTTTTTTTCCCCTCACCCCTTGGTGCCAGGGTGGGGCAACCACTCTGGGGGTCAGGCTTGGGTTTGATGCTATAGGCAGCAAATCCACCCTCACCATCCCCATATTTTTTCCCTTACTGTCTCTCCAAATCCACCCATTAGTTTTACAATGAACTTTTGATTTGTTCTCTTTATCCACAACACTTGAATACAGTTTTTTTTTCAGATGATCATTTTGTACTCACCGTCTCCGACCTTCACCTTTACATGCTGCTTCCTACCTCTCTCTCTCTCTCTCTCTCGCTCTCTCCCCCCCCTGAATTGTGCTCACAAATGCATTCTGCCTTTTAGTTTCATTTGTGGATTGAGCTGTGCAAGGGAAGTATTTTTTTTTGATCTCTTTTTTCTCTCTTGTCCTGTGTTTGTTGAAAAAAGGGCGCTTTCCTCGCCGAAATATCCTTGAGTTTTGTGGTGTCCTTTGTAAATAAACTAACGTCACTTTAAACTTGTTGTGTGCTTGTTTGTTTGTTGCTTGTTCATGTTCATGCAATCGAAATTCTCTTATGCTTGATTCACGTTCCATGGAGACAGAATCACCATCCCCAACTATGACGGAAAAAAAGCTCATCGGCTCAGCAAAGAAAGACTGCTTAAAAACGAAAAGAAAATTAGCAAGAAACCACCAGATAGAAGAAAAAACACACAAGATAGAACACTATGCCAGTCAGCTAGACACTAAACTCCAGACGAACCTTTTCAATTTGAAGAAGACGCCCCTGGCAATACTGATGCCGAGTAGACGTTGACAGCTCAGCGGGCTTTGAACAGCATCCGTCGGGAGACTCACACAATAGCAGAACTGAAGCTGAGACTTGGAGCGATTATTTTCTCAGTTGAGAAGTTGATCCTAATGTCTAGGCGTGTTCGGACTCAGGAGTCCAAACGCTGTTAAAAAGTTGGAGTCTATGATATGCAGCGACAGACTAGCGAAATGTTTTAGTTTTAAAAGTTATAGCCATTGAACACCTTTGAGTGAAAATCAGTGTCAGCAGGACCACACCAGTCAACATGTGCAAACGGAGCTGACACATAAGTCTGGCCAACGCAGTGACCACCCGGAGCTGACTGGAGTGGAGAATATTGTCATTCCTGCACTCTCGCTGACCAGACCACACAAAGGGGGGGCTACACCTGACTGTTAGAGGAGCCTGCAGCCTCGCTGAAAACATGAGCAGATACTTTAGGAAGCCCTTTTGGAAGAAGCGGGGGTATAGAGCAAGACGTAGGCCTACGAATTAATTCGAAGCAGTCGTTACCAGTTTTATACCTGACTGAAAACATGCGTAATGTGGTCTCAAAACTTAGCGGATGTGTTGTAGAGTATATGGACTAGTCCGCGCGCAGTGACGTCAACTTGATGACACTGAAACTGAAACTGAAACTACACCTGACGCAACCCTAACTGAGGCTGCCCTGGATTGTCAGATTACCGGTGAAAGACGTTCCACACCCTGAACACTGGTGGGTGTCAGATTACCGGTGAAAGACGTTCCACCGCCCTGAACACTGGCGGGTTATCAGATTACCGGTGAAAGACGTTCCACGCCCTGAACACTGGCGGGTTGTCAGATTACCGGTGAAAGACGTTCCCACCCCCTGAACACTGGCGGATTGTCAGATTACCGGTGAAAGACGTGCCACGCCCTGAACACTGGCGGATTGTCAGATTACCGGTGAAAGACGTTCCACGCCCTGAACACTGGCGGATAAAACAATTAAGAAAGACGTTCCTGGAACACTGTGAAAGCTTCAGATTACGATGAAAGACTCAGCTGACAGAAATATCTGCAGATTACCGGTGAAAGACTTTGCGAGCCTGTCAACACTGTCGGTAAATAAAAAGATGAGCTCTCTGGAATTTTGTGAAAGCTTCAGTCGATGAACTCAGCTGACAGAAATACTCTCTCTCTCTCTCTGTCAACTGTCTAAATAAAAATCTGTCTGTAAACTTGTTACTCTCTCTCTCTCTCTCAACTGTGAAAGCCAGTCGTCAGTTTGCTGCTGACTAAGAATGTGTTTTAACTACTCTGATCTAAAAAAAAAATCAATCATAGACTTTATCGATAACACCACTTGTACAGACGGCGATTGATCGTCATCATGCAATGGAACTGCAAACCCACTGAAACCAATTTCCATCAGCATGTACAGCCTATGAATACCCACAGAGGCGTCGTTCCTAATTTCAGCTGAATTGTCTAGTTACTATTGCTGATTAAAGCCGTGGATGAAAAGAATTAAACAAACACAAGTAAATTCGAGATTTTAAAAAAACCCCAGCCTCTGCCGCCAAAGTGAGGTTCCATAATTCACTGATGCTGACTACTGTGTCTCTCTTGGTTTTCTGCGGGATCCCAGGCTGTCCTCATCTGGAATAGTCTGAGAAATCATGCAGCAAATTAAAAAAAAAAAAAAACTGCCTCGTTTTCGGAATCGTTTTTGGCATGCATAAAACCCAACAGCCAGCCTGGAGAGACTTATCCCAGAATGACTTCATTTCACGCATACGGAAACGTTTCACATGTCTACGAATTTGACAGCAA
>JADBJO010002826.1:160000-167500 GCA_016801955.1 Conus betulinus | reverse complement strand
CATTGCAATGTATAGCACTCAAATTTCCATAGTCATCACGTTTATTTATATCGACACCACCAGACACTGTTATCCCTACCCTACCAACCATTCCTTTCATAACCATGCATTTTACTCCCAACCTTATCGTCACCCCACTCTCCTACCTTTCAACATTCGAAGCCTGTTTAATCCCAGCGTTATAACAGCAGGACAGGCCAACATCAACATTCGGTGAACTACCATAGTGAGCACCGATCTCACACATCCTGTAATTCTCGCTCAGCATATCCACGAATCAACGCTGACACCTAACCCGTTGTTTGAAAACGACCAAGCAAAAATCGCCGAAGGCGTTGGACTTTGTCAAATAAAACATCATCTGAAAACTTGAGTTTAACAGCTAACATGCCTTTCCCACCGTCCTCACAGTCTTGCCATCTCTCGTTCTTCTTGCAGGGGGATGCCATGAATAATAAGATTGTTTCGCTTCGATCTACGCTCTAGGTCATCCACTTTTCTTTCCAAAAATCCCACTTTTGCACAGAGTTTACCATTGTCAGACTTTAAGCGTTTGTTTTCCTGCTTCAGGTCAGAAATTTCACGTCACCCAGCAAAGGACCACACATATCTGTCAAGTCCTTCATTTCATCGTTCATAATTATGATGAAATTTACAAGTCAGACCGTACGGGACGCCTGTTATATCCTTCAGGGAGGACATCATGGCCTTCATCGTGGGGTCCAACGGAAGCGTAGATGCACCAGGCGAGCTCCCTAACCGCCAACGCTGTCTCGTCGCGTAGATCCTTCACTGCGGATGCGGGACTGACGGAAACGGATCTTGGACAAGGTCCAGAGTTCAGTGTCACGTCGCTGCAACGCCGGAGCAAATCCCACACAGAGCAGCAGAGAAAGTAACTGTTTAAGGTGTCTGTCTGGGTCCTCAACTGCCACACGAAAGCTCTCATGTCGGCCTTGAATTTCGCTCGCTTCGGCATGAATAACGCATAAACGCACGTGAATGCAGCACAGATCTGTCTACACTTGAGGGCACTAGACAGCGTGACAGCTGACGGAACCTGTGAACAACTCACTGATGGTGGCTCTTCTTCTAGTCAAGAGAAAGCGACGAAGAAAGGCAGAGCACACATAAAACGTTAATTCTCCACTTGGTGTACCTCAACAATCCCCGCCTTGAGAGAGAGAGAGAGAGAGAGAGAGAGAGAGAGAGAGAGAGAGAGAGAGAGAGAGAGAAGAGATTTACGAAACCGCTACGAGGCGCAATACAAATAAACACACAAGTCACATCGTAGATTTTCCAACACGGCCATTTCGCAGCTGACAGCCATCAGGGAATGTTATTTTGCACATTGGTGAGCGAGTGAGTAAGTGAGTGAGTGTGCGTGCGTGTGTGTGTGTGTGTGTGTGTGTGTGTGTGTGTGTGAGAGAGAGAGAGAGAGAGAGAGAGAGAGAGAGAGAGAGAGAGAGACTGCGTGTGTGTGTGTGTGTGTGAAGTGTGTGTGTGTGTGTGTCTTGCGACGTTTGATGCAGAGACATTTGTATATGTCGAAAATTCACCTTTTCAAATCGTGTTTTCAAAAATTAATAATTCTTACTTTGCATCTTGTTTTATTCGTTTATTTCATTTTTTGCCTTGCTGTCAGTGAAGCTGCTGCTGTCTGTTTCAACCTCCTAAACCAAAATGAGTTTGATGTCCTTCACTTCACTCCATGGACAAACAAAACAAACAAACAAACACAAACAAACAACAACAACAACACATTTGTCAAAAAATGGGGACACACGGGGCTGTTTGAACAAAGCGGCCTGCCGCAGGTCACGGCGGGAAAGGGCTCACGGGAGGTTCTTTTTCTTTTAATGCCGTCGACGTAATTTCCGGGTTCCCATGATGCACTCACACTTCAGAGATGAGGTTAGGATGAGAGGGGCGGGGGGTGGGGGTGGGGGTGGGGGCGTCAGGGCCATGACAGGGCAGTCTCCACGGAGTGTCGGGCTGCCAGGGCTCAAAGTGACGGAACAGAAGAACGATGAATCAATTATTGCTATTGGCAGGCTTTCAACCAATCACAATTCGGCCAAAGGATATTGTTTTAGAAGGGGGGGAAAAAGACGAACTCTTCATAGCTTTTAGCTTTCCGTTTTGCTTCATTCTTTCCCGTCTTCTTTATTTTCTTTCTCTCTCTCTCTCTCTCTCTCTCTCTCTCTCTCTCTCTCTCTCTCTCTCTCTCCCCTTTTCCTTTCTTTCTTCTTTTTTTTTCGTTTTCTATTTATTCATTCGTTCTTGTATTTTTTTTTGTTTTCTTTATTTCTTTTCTCTGTTTTTTCGCCTTTATTTACATGTTGATTTTTACAAATGTAAACACCACCCGATGGATATAACATAGACAATAATTTTTCTGTGTATCGATTCCTCAGATCAGAGTGAGCAGAGTTGCTATACAGCGCCTGAAAGCCTAAACCACCACCATGTGTGTGATCACTCAGAATGTCAGACACGAAGTTCCAGGTCCTGTACTCGATTTTAGCGCATCGGGTTAGGAAAACATGAATACGTTCAGCAAGCACCATGATAGACAGAGAGGAGACAGGCTCCACCAAACATTGCCCTTTCCCCCATGAAAAGACTGTGACAGACAACAAAGAGACCTGTTGAATGTGATGATGGTGAGTGTTACTGGAAGCGCTTCTGGTGATAGGCTGGCACTGAAAACCAACCTACGTTGTCCTGCCTTCCATGCGTACTAAAAAAAAAAAAAAAAATCAGAGAGACGGATAGATTGTCAGATGATTACCAACATTTGGAAGAGTGGTATTGACGTCTTTTACTCTCTGTCCACAAAGCAGCAGCGACAACAGTGACAAACCTCTAAAAAACAATACAACAAAGGAACCAATCAATCAACACACCTAACAGGCAAACAAAGCAGACCAACCAACCAACCAACAACCAACCAACCAGCCAGTCGCCCAGCCGACCAAACAAACCAACCAACCAAACAACCAACCAACCGACAAATCAACCGTTTAAATACATGTAAGAAAAAAAATGTCGTTTAGAAAACAAATTCAATAAACAACAGAAAAAAAAATGCCTTGAGAGAAGGAAGACAAAAAAAAAAAAAAACATTCTCAGAAAATGTAGTCAGTAACACACACTTAAAAAACGGTCTATGAGCGCTAATATGACAGAATCGATGTTGAATAATATGAAATCATGTTAACAAATTGCTAAGATTGACGCAAAAAAAAGCTACCGTGGCAATAAATCAGAACATTCATAAAAGCCAAGGCACAGACTTTAGAGACTTAAGATTTTGTAGTCGAATAGTTTGGATTGTGTTAAAGTTATTTGGGGAGATTCGTTGCGAAATCATTCGGTGAAGATTTCAGAAAACAGATTTGTCCTCAACTGAAAAAAAAAAAGGAAAATACTTTGTTTGCCAAAATGTGAAAGAAAAGAGACAGAATGATAAACAGGAGATCCTCATCACTTTTGATTGTAGTTTATGAACCCGAGTCCGCGTTCATTGCCAATTGAATGAAACGGCGCTTCCTTCAGTAATCACAGATCAAGTAGGATTTATGGCCAATGGATTTATAGGGGACAACACATTTTTGAAAACCTAAATGATCATTTAAATAACAAAAAGATGTCACTTTATTCTTCTGAAAAATGCTGTCAATTCTATAAACTGAACTCCATGCCCAATGTCATGCCTGCACTTCACTTTGCATTAGATGTCTGTCGGTGGGCACACACGTTGTATGAAGACTTTAAGTCAGTAGTGTATGTAAACGGTATCATGTTATAGTGCTTCACAAAACACAGATGTTGTAGACAAGGAGATCCCGTGTCTCCGCATTTGTTTTTAATATGATGTGCCACAACAAAATATCAAAGGAATCAGAATAAAAAGAAAGTGAGCACAAGATCCTACAGTATGCAAACAAGGTTTAATTATTTTTGACGAAGAGATGACATTAAAAAAAAAAAAAAACACGGGGAAATTATCAAACATTTTGGAAGGCAGTCTGGGTCATCACTGAATACGAGCAAGTGTATTGTTGCTGTTTGGTTAAAGAGGAAGCGGTATGTCAGGAAACATTTCTGCCGCACCTACAGATTACTTGGTATCCGTATAAATGTAAAACTGTTGTCATTGGGCTTACAAGTAAGATAAAAGACTGTCTGAATTTAATCTGCTGAAGAGGTGTGTGTGTGTGTGTGTGTGTGTGTGTGTGTGTGTGTTTAACCGAAATGAAAAAGATCAGACAAGATATGGCTAAAGAGGCCGACAATTCTTCTTGGGGAGAGTTATCGTCTTAAAAAGGTCAACACTGCCATAAATTGTTTTTTTTTGGATGTCTTTGCCAAATTCTGTGCACTAATTATTTGAACAAAGCAACAGACGATATTTTAATGGTATGGAATAGAAACAGGACAGAATAAGCAAAATAAACCTTTTACGATTTACTGATTTTGTAGAGGATTCAGACCTGAAAAAAATTGCAGCCTAAGTGCACTGAAACCTAGTTGGATAAAAAAAGATAGATTAGCGATTATAAAAAAAAAAAAAAAATCACTGTCTTGTATCAAAACTTAAACAAATATGTAAACGAAAACTCACTGCTTCGTACCCAAATACAAACAAATCATGAGTATCAAACCCAACATCGAGTTACTGTGTCGAAAATCACAATTTGGACGCAATTTGTATTATGTACCGAAGGCAGACAGAATATTTAAAACAAAAGATACAACCAGAACTCGGGAAGAATATCCTTGCTGAATCAATCTACTACTGTGATAGCATCAGTGTAGAAAACAGAATCACTGATAGGCTAGCAAAGGAACGTTTGTCATCCAGGATAATGTTAAATTCTGATGAAAGTTTTTGCCATTTCATTAATTAAAAAATATACATAATATAAGAAAAGGTTCTATAAGTTTCACAGGATGAGTCAGAGTAAAAGAGATATATGTAGAAAAAGTAGGTTTGAATTTTGATAACAAGAAACTTACGTTAGATTCAGAAGTGTATTACAGGTATACGCTCCGTTTCCCAAGCGGACGAATCTTTATTATGATATACTGATGTTGGATGCAGAACCGAAATGTTTTCATAAATGGCAAGAAAAGTTAAAATACGGACCTAGAACAACACAACACTTTAAATGAAACTGAGAAGAGGGGGAAATCAAAATACATGATTTCAGATTCGATTAGTTCACAGAATAACACACAACAAATGTAGTTCTTGAATACAAGACTGTTTCAAACGACTCTATAGTAGACAAGTGCAACACAGTATTTATCAAACATTTGGGAATGTACACATATAGAATTATTTGAGAAACGATTTGTTGGTTTAATGAGTAATAGCAATGGTAGTTATTCAGAGTTTGCATTCTGTACATCTTTCGTTTTTTTGTTTGGACATGACAGAATTATTTTAAATTGGTTAAATCAATAACTTACACAGTTCTTTATGATGAAATGCCAATGAATCAGATGTTGCCATGACACAAAACTTAAAAAAAAAAAATATCTAAAGTTAAAGCTTTTTTCCTTCTTTCTCTGTACATGGTAACACCCCCAGCCTAGCTCTCTGTTGTGGCGACAGCCTCAGAGCGTTATGTTGACATGGCAGATTCTCTGGAGGTTGTTACTATGTAGTATTTAGTAATCAGTCTGTCGGTGTGTTCCCTCCGCCTAGCTATCTGATTTCCGTTCTTCCTGTTCTCCCTTACACCCCCCCCCCCTTCCTCGTCTCCCCTCCCCCACCCATGTGTAAGTGTAAACATAAAGAGGAGGATTATAAATCCATGTGGCTGAAAATTGCCAACCCCCCCCCCCCCCCCCCCCCCCCCCCTCCCAAGAGACTCCGGAAATTGGGTTCCTCACGGTAAAAGGAAACAACAAACAGCAACACCCTCCTTCTTCTTCCTTCGCCCTTCCACTCGCAAGCTCCTCCCCCCCCCCCCCCCTCCATCCCTCGGCTGGAAACGAATTAAGACCTGATGAGCGAAATAAAGCTGCCGAAACCCCATTTTCTATCGCATTGATTAAAGAAACTACGAAAGCGTTGGGTTGGAAAATCGTGCGAGCGCGCGTGTGCATGCGTGCGTGCGTGTATGCGTGCGTGCGTGCGTGTGCGTGCGCGCGCTGACATGCGTGTGTGTGTGTGTGTGTGTGTGTGTGTGTGTGTGTGTGTGTGTGTGTGCACGTGTGCGTGCGTGCGTGCGTGTGTCCGTGTGTTGTGTGCGTGCATGCACGCGTGGGCGCGCGTGTGTGTGTGTATATGTGAGTAGAGATGGAATGGGGATGGGGAGAGGGGAAGTGAGGGACAGGAATGGGTGAGTATAGAATAATTGAATGGAAGTCTGGAAGAGAAGAGTGGAGGGGGAAAAAAACCACCTCCACCAAGACAGCATTTTAGCGTCCAGTCCGCCCCCTCCCCTCCCCCCCACTGACATCTGTGGCACATGGAATCGATTTGTCGCGCGACAGACCAGGCTCCAGTCTAAATTTGGGGCTCAGCTTGTCCTTTTACGGCCCAATTTGTCCTGGCCCTCTCTCTCTCCCTCCCCACCCTCCTCTCTCTCTCTCTCTCTCTCTCTCTCTCTCTGCCTCCCCGTCAGCGCCTGCTGTCCTTTTCTTCTTCATTTTTTTTTCGTAGTCGGTGTCTTGATAGTCTCCCCTGAATTGGCCGGCACTTTCAAAAATAGCAACGGCTCTTCCAGCCAACCAGAGGGCGTTACTATTTTTGGGGCGGGGGGATGGGAGGGGGGTGTGGGTAATAGCCTATCAGATTTCAGAATGAAAACTTCCTTTTAAGGACAATTTGTTGTATTGAACATGATGTGTGTTTTGGGGAAAAAAAAACTGATTTAGAACCTAGATTGCTGAAGCTCTGTTTGTTTTTCATTTCTGTCTCTTTTGTTTGTAAATATGAATGATATGCCGTGCTGTGTAATTTGTCGAAAACTATAAACATTCTGTGTGATTGGTGGAAAGCGTCGTCGGCATTCACGACATACTACTTGAAATTTTTCGATTGGTTCCCTTGGAATAAGAGCAGGGCAGTAGAAAAAAACGGAAAGCCAAATACAGCCAGCGACCTGGGTTGGGCAGTGTACGTTTGGTCACAGAGTTGGCAGCATGGAATATGTTGACGTCTTGCAGAGGTGTGTGTGGAACACTTGCACACTAAGCATACGAAAAGCTTTCAATTTAGACGCACTGATGACGTGTTGATGATACTGTCCTTTCAAGACAGGTAATTTGAGCAAGCGCGTGCGCCTATGTGTGTGTGTGTGTGTGTGTGTGTGTGTGTGTGTGTGTGAAATAAACACACAAACACAGTGCAAAGCGACTTCAAAAAACATACACAGTGAGAAAAAAAGACAAGTTTGGACAAGCATGCCTTTCCTTCAGACGTCATCGGACTGGCCGAACGTGCGTGTGTTCTTCCCCTTCGTTGAACTTGTTATGGTT
>JADBJO010002826.1:150000-157500 GCA_016801955.1 Conus betulinus | reverse complement strand
GTACACTGTGGATGCATTCATTCCCACCAGCTGCGGCAGAATCACTAGTTTCGTAGTGGATGAAGTTCTTCTTCAGCCACAGCGAGCGCTGCAGATCTCTCCCCAGTGATGTCTGTTCTGTCAGTGTCAGGCCCTCAGAACGAAACTCTAGCCCCTTCCCTTTCTCTTTTCACCCCTCACCTTTTCTCCCTTGTCTCTGGCCTCTTCCTCCTACTTCATTCACATGTGTGAACAAGTGGATCTTTGTAATCATTCAGTATGGGTGTCTCTCTCTCTCTCTCTCTCTCTCTCTCTCTCTCTCTCTCTCTCTCTGTGTGTGTGTGTGTGTGTGTGTGTGTGTGTGTGTGTGTGTGCACGCGCGTGCAGTCGCGCCCGGGTATCCCTTCCTCTCTTTCTCTTTGTTTCTTTCTCTCCCTCCCTCCTTCCCTCCCTCCCCCCCTCCCTGTCTCCCGCTCTCCCTCCCTCTCTCCCTCTCTCTCTTTCTCTCTCAGCGTTTGTATACCCCCGTCTCTGTGTATTTATACCTTCCAGTGTGTGTGTGTGTCTGTGTGTGTGTGTCTGTGTGTGTGTGTGTGAGAGTGCGCACGTGAATGCGTGCGCGTGCGTGCGCGCGCGCGCGCGCGCGCGCGTGTGTATGTGTGTGTGTTTGTGTGTGAGTGTGCGTGTGTCCATCCCTCTTCCTCTTTGTCTCAATATTTCTCGTGAGCAATTCTGAGGTCAAGGACCGGAAATAAATTATCTTTAAGAGAGTGATTGCGAAGACTTCCCACTGCTATCGGTTTTTTTTCCCGGATAGAGGAGTAATACATCATCAACGAGATTCGGCAGTTTATGAGCAAACCGAAACCTCAGTGACTGAAAAAAAAAATGCCTCCCTCCCCTCTCCTCCCTCACGTCCTCTGGGCAGAGGGCAATCTGTGAGGGACGAGGCAGGGGACACAGAATGGCACTTAGCAGCGAACGGCTCCCAGGGGAGGGGGCAGGGCGGGGTCAGTGCAATGGTCAGGTGTGGAGCAGTTCGGGTCTAGTCTTGTTACGCGAAAGATGCCTCTGTGTGGGATCGGCAATCCGCAAGGAGGCGAGCTGACAGACTTGGGATCCAGACCAATGGCAAGACATGGAATTTTCTGTCTGGTCTGTCTGTATGCCTGCCTACCTTGCGCTGAGGAGATCTAAGCTGAGTCACAATTCGTTCATTTTCATCGTTCTATTTGTTTGTGTCTTGCCTGAAGAAGACCTAAGAGGTCGAAACGCGTTGTGTTTTGTGTCTTGTGACTCGTTTGTCCATGTTTCTCTTGGCGGTTCGCTAACATCTATTTAAGATTTGTTTAGATTTCCGCCTGCAGTCGTCTCACTTTGCAACTAGATCAGTTTTTGTTTGTTTCTTTAGTATTTGTTTATTTACTTATTTATTAATTTTGTATTTGTCATCCATGGGATTGACACACAATGACCCGTTGTTCTTCCCAGGATGGGCTGAGATTAACGTGCGTATAAAAACTTAAAGCAGGATATAGAGCGCACATACGTTCGACTTTGAAGAGAAAATCTATCCTGACCTTGCTGTCTCATGCGGGAATGAAACCGAAGCCCATTGAGTCAAGAGAACGAGGCTTTATCCACTTGGCAAATTAGGCCCCACGGCTATGGGAAGGAGATAAGAGAACGAAGACATAAAAACGCGTCAGAGCTATTTCACGTGCACCGTGCATGCGTTTATTTCCACCGGCTGCGGCAGAACCTCTAAATTCAAAGTGGACTTCCACAGCCACAGCAAGCGCTGCAGATTTATCCACAGTTCTGCATTCTCTGTCAGTTCCTTGAAACAAAGCACCAGCCCATCTCCCTTCTCTTTCAACCCTTACCTCAATTCCCCTGCCTCTCACCTCTTCTCCCAACTCAATTCGCACGTGTAAACAAGCGATTCTTTGTCATCAAACAGTTTTGGATTTCCCTCTGTGTGTGTGTGTGTGTGTGTGTGTGTGTGTGTGTGTGTGTGTGTGTGTGTGTGTGTGTGTGTGTGTGCGCGCGCGCGCGCGCGTGCATCTGTGTGCGTGCATGCGTTGGTGTGTGCGTCCGTAACAAAACTTTAAGTTTGGCATTTTTTTCAGTAAGTGCAAGCATTAATTTCATCAAACTTCACAGAGCAACACATGGTCTTCAGACCTTTCCATTATGGCAAATATTAGGTTAAATTTTGCCAAAATCAGAAATTTGATGCTATTTCCACTTAGCAGTAATACAAATGTGGCAATAAACACAGAACCAGGAGTTACATATTGAAACATTTGCCGAATCAGTCCTAGCAACAGAGAGTTTATGGTGAATGGAGCACATGAAGCAGTACTAAATGCTGAAATAGACCAGTCTTTCTTGTTCTATCAAGAATAGATCTTTAAAGAACTATTAGAACGCATTGCAAATTCAACACTGTGGCCAAAAGGATCCCAAGAAATGCTTTTCACGGGAAAATCTAAATTTAGTGTCTCAAACACATTAAAGTATCAGGTAGGATACATCAAAATATTCTGTCAATTTACTGATGTTGAGCATTTTGACCGCACAGAGAGTAAAGAAAAAGAAAATGAGTCAGGTACAACCATTCGTTGGGATAGGCATTTGGCTTTCAAGAAACAGTAGGCAGTCGTTTGCTCAATTGTCAGAGAGGCAGTGTTGAATGGAACTCATGATACTTCAGGCTGCTGGACTTGGGGGAAGATCTACAGCAAGGAAGAAGGGGACTGGCGAAAGCAAAAATGTAATGAGGGCAAAGTGGAAGGCTGAAGGAGAGGGGAGGTAGGGAGGAAAAAGAACGGTGAGTTGATAGCGATGCAGGTGAAGTAAGTACTCACCACATCTTAAAAATAAAGACTAGGTATGTCGTCTGCCAGAGCTGACGACGACATACGCGTTCTGTGCTTTTCGCCCGATGTTGTTGTTGGAATGATCATGTACTTCTTCCCCTCCTACGCTGCGCTCTTCGCCCTGCCGCTGCATGTATCCATCACCGTGAGTCAAATAGGCAAATTGCATGTGTCCATCATTGTGAGTCAAACAGGCAAATTGCATGTATCCATCTCCGTGAGTCAAACAGGCAAAATGCTTTGATTGTTGTTGACGTTGCACTTCCTCCGTTTGTTAATTCTCGCCTTAATGAAGGGTAACAGGTCTACAAACCTTCGTTCGTTTTCGTTCGTTTTATCTTCTTGAAGCATGTGCTTTCTTTTGGGTATGTTTTTTTTCTATCCTTTCTTTACTTCCTCTTATGAATAAGCACGTATTTCTCTGTTCCTCCTTTCGTCTCTCTCTCTCTCTCTCTCTCTCTCTCTCTCTCTCTCTCTCTCTCTCTCTAGCAAGGGGGGGGGGGGGGGGGGGGGTAAATTAAATTATGCTGTGATCAAGAGACGACGCACTGCACGAGTTGTTAATTAAGCTTTAACTGCCATAGACCCAAACCATCTATACCGTTCCATGTTTAACAAAGGATACCACATAGTTTGAAACAACCCAGTTCTGTGGATTATATGACCATTTCTTAACCACTGACATCGGCTTCATGTTCAAAAGAGCAAAAAATAAGCTGACCTCACGCCTCGCCGTGTTGATACTTTCCCACAGCGTGGGCGGTGTTCTGTTGGAATGGCTCCACAACTACCTGTTTGGGGTGAGATTTTGCTCCAGTGCGGAGACATCGAGAGTGGCTCTGGACTCAGTCACTGTCCAGGTCGCGATGAAATGAGGCAGACACACTTCAGCAGTGTAGGGGTTCTAACAGGGAGAATTTGGAACAGAAAACAACTGGCGATCCTCGCTCTTCAACGTCACAAAGTTCAAAGCCGACACAGCGAAATCATGGCTAGCATCAGTTCTGCCGGTGACCAGAGGAACGTCAAAGTGGAAGAGGTCTGGAGGGAAATCTATGATTTACGTGGAGACTACATGGACCTTCAGACTGAGTTGCGGGCCCTTAAGGATGAACTCAGTGATCTACGAATCCAGCTTAGATCCTGAGAAATCTGACAGTGATTTATGTGCTGGGCTAGATGTGTGTGTGTGTGTGTGTGTGTGTGTGTGTGTGTGTGGTGCGCGCGCGCGCGCGCGCGCGCGCGCGCGTGTGTGTGTGTGTGTGATATGCCAAAATTGATAACTTGGAGGGTCGCTCCAAACGCAAAAATCTCATTCTTATCATTTACCTAAGAAAGATAGCGAAAGAAGCGCAGACTGCAAAGGATTACTCTGTGAACTGTTCGCTGACAAACCGGACCTGACTGACGATGTAGAGCTCGACGGAGCGCATAGACTGAACACCGAATCTGGCTCATGTGTGTTCTATAAGCAAAAGGTGAGATTTCTACAAACGAAGCGCAAATTTAAGGGACCCAACACCTTCATTTCTCTCGATGTGTAAGAGATTCAGACGGACACTGACACCACACCTGATCAAGGCAAGTTAGCCGGCAAGAGAGCTACGATGAAGATCTTCAGCCATTTGTTAATCAACGGCAAAAAAAGTTTCCTTGCTGAAGACAGTTTTGAGCTGAAACAGGATGTCTGCCAGTCCCTGTATCGTCCTCTTGATCGGGTGATTTTGTGTGGAGACTCCAACGTAAACACGGGCACCGGTGTCATTCCGGTCACAATCCAGTGGAACTGACAGTGCCGCCGAACGTGGAATTGCCGATGTGTGCGTGAGTTGTGTAGGGAATGGCGAGGATAGTTCGAGCGGTGAACTGCATCGTGTGGAAAGGGAGACGGGTGAGCGAGGGGTTGACCCTGTTGATGCGGCAATGGTAAATAAAATCCCAACTTTTGATGCGATTGTACATAATGACAGAAACTTTCTTTTATGTAACATTGGAATGTGAATGGGGTTATTTCTAAATTGTCTGATAATGGACTTTACATTTGTAAAAGAAAAATTCTTAAACTCTGTGTACAAGTGTGTGTGCTTCGGCTGTTAAATTTACTACTCAGGTGAGACGATCTGATGGCCGGATAAGCTTGAGGAAAAAGGAAAACAGATGTATGTTGTATATGCTAAACAGGTAGATATCAAATCCAGCGTGGTTTGGTGCTTTCACTCTAAGCAAATCATTTTTTGGCTCTGTTTATGATGTTCTACATGTATTTTGTTATGTGTTCCTTCTGAGAGGTTCCCCATATTATGCGTATTTTGACAGTGAATACGGTACCACGCTACTGGAAGAATTCTTGAGCGATTGTTTGCTGACTCACAGTGATTTGCATGATTTAATCTGAACTG
The DNA here is from genome assembly GCA_016801955.1 of Conus betulinus. Classification (NCBI taxonomy): domain Eukaryota; kingdom Metazoa; phylum Mollusca; class Gastropoda; order Neogastropoda; family Conidae; genus Conus; species Conus betulinus. Next base: position 152,237 of record JADBJO010002826.1, on the reverse strand, counting down.
TAGGACGTCAGATCTTTCTCACGTTGTCAGGAAATTGCCATAGTGAAGCTTAACATTTCCAGCACTCTCGTCATTCACAATACTAGATGCTGTGCAGACAAGCCGTTAGGTAGCTAGGTTGCTTTTATTGATTTTGAAAAAAAAGCCTGTCATTCCGTAGACAAGAACATTCTATGGTCTACTCCTTTGAAATATGGTTTACATGCGAAACTATTTAAGAGCGTAGTGAGTATATATATAGCAGTGTGAGAGCTAGAGTTTGACGTGGGGGAAATCTATCAGATTTTATTCAGTGTAGTAGTGGAATCCTTTTTCTTCTCTATTTATTAACAAACTAACGTCTGAAGTTGTTTCTGATGGGAGAAATGGTGTACAGCTTATTACAGACTTGTAAAAAGTATTCGTATTGTTATCAGCATGTTATGCTGCTGTATTATCAGAAACAGTTGTTGATCTTCAAAACCAGCTGAATAGCCTTATAGACCGGCTCGTTCACATAGATTAAAAGTGACTATGGCAAAAAGCAACATCACTGTCTTTAGAAAAGGCGGGTAAGTGGGAGTTAGGGAACACTGTATGAAATAATGGAGTGTGCCCATTGTCAAAGCATGTAAATAATGGAGTGTGCCCTTGTCAAAGCATGTAAATAATGGAGTGTGCCCATTGTCAAAGCATGTAAATAATGGAGTGTGCCCTTTGTCAAAGCATGTAAATAATGGAGTGTGCCCATTGTCAAAGCATGTAAATAACAAGACATTTAGTTCTCAATACGACTTAACTTTACTGTCGCATGTAAAGATCTTGCAATGAGGGCAAAATGTGCTGTAGTGTTTAAAACAGCATTCATCTACATGGGGAAATCAGTTTCTTCAGTCTTTACTGTAAATTGTATGATTTGCAGATGCTGCCCATTGTACAATATGGTGCCGTAGTGTCGGGGCTTGATAATGAGACATCAGACTGTGAAACACCGAATAATTTGATATATGGCGAAACAAATACATTTTTGACTTATTTTATTGGCTAAAACATACTAATGAAACTGACTACCGAAAGAAAAAAAACTTATAATATGTTGTATGATTTAGGCGAGAGGGGCAAAGTAAACTGGATAACAAAAAGATAAAGTGAAACTGAATGAACTCGGGCTGGGATATGTATGGTTCAATCATGGTATAGATGATGCAATTGGTTTTTACGCATGCTTCATACGAGATTGATAGACTGCAGGTGGCAAGTGTGGAATACTTGCATACAGGATAGTAGAGGATTTGACTTGTACAGACAATTTTCGCTCCATCGTGTTTTTCAACATATGTATAAACGAAAATGGATAGATACTTAAAATACATCATTATTTTATTTGGAATCTTGCATATATCTGTTCATCGTTTTCGTTATATAAACAGCATACTGGATGTAATCTTATTTTTCCATCGTGAAAGGTGCACGGGAAGATGGTCTATTTTGTATTTTGTTCTCTCCTGCTTTTTGAACGATCTTAGAAACCAGTGTATCCCTAGGGAATACCAAAAGCAGCCTTCTCTTTGATTGAGACTTAAATTGCTTATGTCATCTAACTGTGAAAATATTGTGAAACAATTTGAAATTCATTTGTAAAAAAGTATTGAAAGTTCGATCTTTACACTGGTCATGACTCTTGTTCACTTTTCTCTGTTCTTTTTGCCCGTTCCCATTTTTTTTTGACTGCGGAAAAAAAATTGCTGCGCCTGTGATTTTTGATCATGTACCCCTGCATAAGGGGCATGGCCTTATTGAATTAATCATTACCAATATCTCTCTATCTATCTTTCTCCATCCCCCTCTCTCTCTCTCTCTCTCTCTCTCTCTCTCTCTCTCTCTCTCTCTCTCTTTCACTCTCTCTGTCTGTCTGTCTCTCTCTGTCTGTCTCTGTCTGTCTGTCTGTCTCTGTCTGTTTCTGTCTGTCTGTCTGTCTCTGTTCTGTTTGTCTGTCTGTCTGTCCGTCTGTCTGTCTGTCTGTCTGTCTGTCTGTCTGTCTCTCCTCTCTCTCTCTCTCTCTCTCTCTCTCTCTCTCTCTCTCTCTCTCTCTCTCTCCATAAGTAAGGGTGATGAAGGACAGGAGAGACAGACCTCTGTGACTGAAAATCGATGGCAGTGGGACAGTGGACAGACAGCTGGCAGTGCTGGAGTTTTAACAACGGGAGAACCGGCACAGCGCCTAGCGTCGTACGCTCCCAAGCGACTTCCGTGACGTT